>JAJPUD010006817.1:0-105089 GCA_023553655.1 Myrmecobius fasciatus
AATTGGAAGCAGTCTCAAAGCTATAAAGTCAGAGATCTAAAGCTGGAACAATCCTTAGGGCCAACTAATTCTACTTTTTCATTTTATGGATGAGAAAGCTGAGGCCAAGAAAAGTTAAATGATTTCTCTAACCTTGCACCCACAATAAGTTGCAGAGCCAAAATTTTAGCCCATTCCTCTGACAACAAATTGTGCTCCTAAAACTGTAGCATGCTGCTTCTAATTCTTACCTGTACCACACATCTTCTCTTAATATGGGAACATCCAGCTTTTTTTTTTTAATATCCAGCATCAGGAAAGACAGGCATATTTGGCATCTATTCCACTCTTTAAGAACTCTAAATGTTAGCAAGTTTGTCCTATGTTGAGTTGAAATCTGTCTCCTTGTAATTTTCTTTTATGGTTCCCATTTCTAAGACCAGGCAGAATAAATCCTATCTTTCTTCTATGTCACAACCCTTCAAATATTTAAAAGGAGAAATCATATCTCCCCTTCTTTAAACTAAACAGGCACTGTTTTGTTTTGTTTTGTTTTTCCTTACTGGTAATTACATGTCATGATTTTGAGTCTCCTCATCATTCCAGTTTCCCTCTTCTGGATATGCTCTAGCTTACCCAGAAATAGAAGAAAGCTTCATATAGTGAAAAACAAACAAAAACAAAGAAAATCTGGGTTAAGATTCTCTTTATTTTTTTCTGTCCAATGTTGGACTAGTAATTTCACCATTTTTTGTGCCTCACCATCTGTATATAAGTAGAAATAATACTGATTAATAGCTTCTTCCGCTCTATCTGACTCTTTTTAGTTTTGTTCCTGAATTTATTTGTATGGCAGCCATATCCATTATGAATGATATATAAAAGTCTTCATTGTTAGAAACATGTATTTCCTGGCCATACATGTTCCCTAGATGAGCCACTTAACATATATTCCCTAATCACAAATATTCCTACATGTATGTCCTTTTGTTCACTTATATTCCCTCTCTCAGTATTTCCTCTAAATCCTGGAGGGTGGCAGCTGATAAGATAATATATCTATGTTTGTCTGGGGGATCCCTCTTTGTCACTTATTTTGCTATTGTTTGATTAAATACCTTTTGCTTCTAACCAATATGTCCCCTGGCTGACCTTGTAAAATAAAATATATTAGTAGGGGCTTATACATTATGGTTTTCATTAGAAATAGACACCCCCCCATCCCCGATGCCTCAGAGACTATGTTTCTGAGAGCTCATATGTGAGGGTGTCATAAGGAACTGCATGTAAAATGAGATGGTTGGATTAGACAATCTCTTAAGTCGTTTCCAGCTCTAAATCTATGACACCTTGAACATAATATTTTGAACAGGGCCTCTCTAGGGCATAATACAGTGGGAAAATTATTCATTTTTCTACGTGGTCTTGTTTTATTTATTTCTCAGATCCCCTTAAGGTTCTTTGGCTGCCACATATTTTGTGGTCCATCAAATTACATGTGTTACATTAAAAGTTCAAAGCCTCCAGTAGACATTATCATGGAGGGGATGCAATTTTCAAATGTAAAGGAGGGAGGGACAATCCTCAAATGCTGCCTAGGGCTTAACTAGTCCTCAATGATATCCCAGACCATTTGTCTTTAAAGTACATTTCAAACCATCTGCCTTTAAAGTACAAGATTCCAGCAAACACATTATTTGGTAGCTAATCAAGGCCCATCTGTATTGTGAATTAGTGGTTGTCTATAGTCCCTATCAGGATACAAATATTAAGAGAAGTTGTTAATTTGAGGAAGTGTGCTGGATAACATCTTGTCTTAAAGTCCTAGCCTTTAATATCCTCTCATGATCCCTTTAAAGGCATGTCTTCTTAAGACAGAAGAGAAGAAAATTGTTTGGATCAAATAAAATTAAGCATTCATCTTAAATCTGAAAAGTCTGTGTTAGTTATATAATGTCTCTGGGTCACTGTGGTGAATAATTACAGACTCCTTGTAGGTTGGGGGTTGAGAGACAGTGCAGTATAGATGTATGAACCAATTTGTACAGGGCAAACATTGGGGCATCTTTATTTATGCGTCCCAACATAGTAAGAGGAATATAAATCTAAAGAGCTACTTCCTGAAAGCTGGGGCAAAAATATAAAGGTTGAGTGCTCCTGGCAAATTGAGATTAAGGAATTCCTTCATTCCTATAAGAAAAGAAGATATAATTTAAACTGTCCTATCTCAGCTAAAGAAAGAATAGACACATTAATAAATACATGATCAATATGAACTCTGCATTTATTTGATGTAGATGGAAAGGAGATGAAGAGAAGTGCACCTTGAAGTTATTATACATTCCAAACTCTTATCTCTGAATGAGAATGGCACCAGCATGAGTTATACTCTAAAGTAATGAATTTAAAAAAAAAAATAATGGATCACATTTCTTTTAAACTCTTATACATGGAATGGATTTTACAAATTTAGCTACAGAGACTTAGAAAAAAAGTTTGATCATCAATGTGCCAAATAGCCCTTAAGTTCAATCCCATTAACAGGTAAAGCAAGCCAGAGATTCAGGGAAATATTTTCCTATAGTTTGGCAAGTCTCCTTCCTTTCTTTCTCTCTCAATTCCCCTAAGTCCTCCAATAAATGATAAGGGAAGCTAGAGTCAAAAGAAATGGTAAAGAGGAGCAAGGCTTATTTGAAATTTCACAGGAGAGGATTAGTAGCTGATAATGAAACATAAGGGTGCTATCATTAATTAATTAAAAGGTGCTACTCTGAAGTAACAATTCCAAGAGTGCCATCCAAAAGTATAATCAAAATCAAATGAGGAACTATGTCAACTACAGTTTAGCCACTCTGTTATCAAATACCTGACTGCATTTTACACCTGTATTTTACACCTGACTATTTTTACAATGACTGAAAGGAAATACAAATATAGCTAAACAATCGTGGGATGTGATGGGAATGGAGATTGGGGTTCCCTGCTTCCCATCCTTCTAGCCCTAGGTTGGATCCTAGTATAAAAGCAAAACTGGGATTACTTTTTTTAAAAATTTAATTTTTTTCAATTAATATAAATTTCTTTTTTTTTCTCCCTGCACCATCTTGGAAAAGAAAGAAAGAAAGAAAGAAGGAACAATCAAGTTTCTTCTAAAAAATATGCATAGTCAAGCCAAATAAATTCTCACATTGGTCAAAAATAAAAAAGAAAGAAAGGAAAAAAAGTTTCCTTCTGTACCGATTCCATCACCTCTCTGTTAGGATGTAAGAAACATGCTTCATCATCTGTACTCTGAAAACTTGGTTGGTCATTATCTTGATCATTGTTCTTATGTCTTTTTTTTGGCATTTCATTTATTTAATATTTTTCACCAGTTACATTTAAATTTTTTTTTACATTTTTTTTTAAATTTTTGATTCTAGTTCTCTCCCTAATCTCCACCCCCAATTAAGAAAACACATGTGAAGTTATGCTAAACATTTCTGTAAAAGTCATGTTGTAAAAGAAACCATAGATCTCCTACGCTAATAATAATAATAATTAAAAAAAAACCCTCAAGAAAAAAAAAAAGAGCAAGTCAGTGAAAAAGAGAGATTATACTTCAATTTGTATTCAAACACAATCAGTTTCTTCTGTGGGTATGGAAATGATTTTTCCTTATAAGTCCAGAGTAGTTGTGGATCATTGTACTTTTGAAAATAGCAAAGTCATTCCAGAACATTGCTTTTACTTTGTATGCAGCACATTGCACTTTGCTTAAGTTCATGGAGGACTTTGCAGGTTTTGTCTTTCAAAGCTAGTTGTCTTTACAATTTTGTTATTACTGCATTAATTATTCTTTTGGTTCTGCTTACTTCATTCTGTTTCAGTATGCACAAGTCTTTCCAGTTTTCTTTGGAATCAGTCTTTCATAATTTCTTACAATGCAATAATAAATTATCAATATTATAATTTAGTAATATTCTTGTACTTAATAATATATGTTCATATTTTGGTCATATGTAGCTGTTCCTTCTGAAAGAAAATAAATACTGGACACCATACAACTAAATTCCCAAATCTGGGTGCTGTTCATATTATAATGATAGATAGCATCATTTATAAAGCGCTTTAAGGTTTGCAAAATACTTTACATATGTTAGTATGGGATAAAAATAGTACTTGCCTTACAGAATTATAAGTATCAAATGAGTTAACATATGTAAAACTCATTTGATACTTATAATTCTGTGAGGCAAGTACTATTTTTATCTTTTTTTTTTTTAACAGATGAGGAACCTGAAGCATGAAGAGGTTAAGTGAGTTGGCCAGAGTGAGATAGTTAAAAGAATATCTGACAGAGAATTTAACTTCAGTTTTTTCCTGTATCCAAGTCAAGCACTTTAGTGCCCCACTTGTACTATCACAATTTGGAATAGGGAAAAAAAAAAAAAAAACACTGAAACAACAGGAACTGGATTCAGATTCCACCTCTGAAAACTATGTGACTCTGAGTCATTTAGACTCTCCAAAACTTGATTTATTCATTTGTAAAATATAGAATAATGAGACTTGGACAGTGGGCTGTTGTTTAAAAAAAGTTCCTTATATATTATATAATCTTAAAAATGTTAATAATTACTTAAATGGTAAACTTAAACCTTCACAATCCTTAAAAAATTGATCTTTGTATGGTGCATTGTAGAAAACAAATATTAGAATTGCAAGATATAATTATCAGCTTTTAATACATGTAGAGCACTACTAGTGAAATGTATGATCTAATAAAGGCATGCACTATTAATTCAGATGTAACCTCATTAAGTCATGAAGTAATTCTGTAGAAATTTAGTTTTAATGTTTCTGAGTATTAGGGATAATACTACTTGACCTTTTCAGGGAACCCCACTTCACTAAATAAATTAGCATGATCTGAACTTGTAACATGTTTTGTTATAGTCAAGATCAAAAACAGATTTTGTCTTTGTATGGGCATATATATAAATGAATATATATGGATATGCACATGCACATGTATTTCACATGTATTGCATATTACACACATTACACATGCAAATGTATATATATGAGAATTATAGTGTGGCTTAGTGGATTAAAGTGGGGGCTTCAGAATCAGGGAGACCTGTATTCAAGTTCTATTTCTGACATATTAATTCTGCCAACCTAGGCAATTCACTTCACTCCAGGCATCTCCTTAAGACAGTATTGTTTAGTAGATATCACTCTACATTGATAAAGGGAGTTTATTATGAGTCCTATAAAAATCAGACATCAGTCTAGTAAAAAACAAAACACATATGTAAAAAAAAATTATAGGTATATGGATAGATTGTGTGTGTGTGTGTGTGTGTGTGTGTGTGTGTATGTATAGGTGATTTCCATCAAAGGAAGCAAAATCTTTGAATTAATGAGTTTTTGAAGCAGAGGTGATCATAAAGATCATCTGGAAAATACATCATAGTTATAGTCAGATGGGAAGTTGCACAAAGCTGGGGGGGCAAAAGATTTTACACCCAATGTTTCTGATAAAGTTCTTATTTCTAAAATATATAACTAAATGTGTGAAATTTATAAGGATATGCCATTCCCCAATTGATAAATGGTCAAAGGATATGAATAATTTTCAGAGGATGAAATTAAAGCCATCTGTAGTCATATGAAAAAATTCTCTAAGGCACTATTGATTAGAGAAATGCAAATGAAAACAACTCTGAGGTACCACTACACATCTCTGATTGGCTAAGATGACGGAAAAGACAATAATAAATGCAGGAGGGGATGTGAGAAAAGTGGGAAACTAATGCATTATTGGTGGAATTGTGATATGATCCAATCATTCTGGAGAGCAACTTGGAACTATGCCCAAGAGGCTATAAACTGTGCATAACTTTTGGCCCAGCAGTGATGCTAGGAAATTATAAAAGAGGGGAAAGAATCCACATGTGCAAAATGTCTGTAGCAGCTCTTTTTGTGGTAACAAAGAATTAGAAAATGGGTGGATGTTCATCAATTGGGGAATGGCTGAATGAATTGCTGTATCTGAAGATAATGGAATATTAATGTTCTATAAAAATAATGAACAAGCTGATTTTAGAAAGGTCTGGAAAGATTTATATGAACTGATGCTGAATGAAACAAGCGGGAATATATTGTACAGAATAACAGCAAGAATGTGCAATGATCAACTATGAAAGATTTGCTTCTTCTTAGTGGTTCAGGGATCCAAAGCAATCCCAATAAACTTTGGACAGAAAATGCTATCTGCATCCAGAAAAAGAACTATGAAGATTGAATGTAAATCAACACATATGATGTTCATTTCTTTTTTTTTTCTCTTCCATGGTTTTTCCCTTTTGTTCCGATTTTTCTATTCCAATATGATTCATAAAGAAATGTATATTTAAAACTAAATAAAATAAAAAGGGAGTATTTTGCAGACCACATGGCACAGTTTCTTTATGGAAGAAATACTGAGGTACAGAAAGTAGAGGTGATGTGTCCAAGATCATCAAAGTAGAAAGTGAAAACACTGGGGTTTGAACTTAGATTCTGACTCCCAGTGCTAAACACTACACTACAATATTTACAATTTTAAATTTAACAAATTTTAGTCATATGTAGAATGAACCCAGAGGAACAAGGTAGAATAAGACTAGAAAAGGAGATTAGGACTAGGTTGTGAAAGTCATCTAATGCCAAACAGAAGAGTCAAAAATTTTCAAGATTATTTATGTTAGTGAAGAAAATAGAAAAGTAAATCACTGGAACAGACTAAAAAAGCAAAAATTAATAATAACCAAACTCAATCATATATCATTTGATAAACTCAAGAACATAAAACACTTACAAATGTAAATCCAAATTCAATGAGAACAGGTAAAGTCATTGGAAAAACAGTCTGGCAAAAAATAAATTTATATTAGCATCTTTCTTGTACTATATGGCATAAAAATCCAAATGAATATGAAATTTTAATATAAAACAGCCATATTGCTTTAGGAAAAAGTATGGGAAGGTTTATACTAATTAGTGCAGAGTAAAGTAATCAGAGCCAGAAAAACAATTGTGGGGAAGGGTGATGGATGCACAGGCATGTATGTTTGTGTGTGTGTGTGTGTGTGTGTGTGTGTACACACATGTGTGCTACAGTGATGCAAACTTAATGATAGTGTAATGAGGCCAATTGAGAATTGGTTGAATAGAGCACATGAACAATCATTAATGATGAGTTTGATTTCATGTTGAGTTACAGAGGAGTCTCTAATGGAGTCCTCTCCAGCCCCCCTCTCTTTGGCTGTATGCTATTGAGCATTTTTACCAGTGAATTGAATGAAGGCTTGTCAAATTTGTAGATGACATTAAACTGGGAAAGCTAGCTAACATGCTGGATGACAAAATCCAGATGCAGAGAGATTTGACAGGACATATTGATGGGCTAAATCTAATGAAATATCATTTAAAAATTTAAATGGAAAGCTTTACAATCAGTTAAACAATCATTATTCCAAATGTAGGTTAAGCAAGGTTTAACTGAAAAAAAATCATACATGTGTAAATGCTCTTCAAGCAATTAATATGAGTGAAGTGTTACATGCAAATCCCCAAAGCCATCACTATCTTTAGCTACATGTGAAGAGTCATAATATTCTCAACATGGAGGGTGATGCCCCTCTGTACTCTTCCTTGGTCATACTTCATCCAACATATTGTGTTCATTTATGAGTGTCATATTTTTGGAAAAGTATTGACAAGTTGGAGTGCATTCAGAAGAGGGACTTGGTGAAGGTACTAGAGACCAGTCCATATGTATGCAAACTGTTTGAAGGAATTGGAACTATTTAGATTGAATGACAGTAGGTTTAGAAAGAGCATTTCTGCAAGCATTTGTAAGGCTGTCATGTGAAAGAATGATTAACTTGTTTGTCATGTTTTCCAGAGAGTAGAATTAAACAATAATGGGTGGATGTTTCAGGAAACTATGTTTAAACTTGATGTAAAGACAATCTTCCTAATAATTTTAGTCATGTAATAGTGAAATTGGATCCTTTGGGAAGTAGTAGGATGCTCCTCACTAAATGCCTTTAAGTAAAGTCTGGCTGTCTACTTGGCAATGTTTTAAAGGGGATTGACAGGTGCTAGATGGCCTGGGGTATATGAGGTGTTCCGGAGAACTAGCTTCTGTGATGGGAGGGCTTGCTGAGCTCCTTTCAGGGCTGCTTATCCACCTTTGGTGCTCCCCTTTACTTAACTTTTACTGGTGGCTACAAGAAGGTGAAATATGTGCAATGGCCACACTGAAGTAAATTGTCTCAGCAGATGGACTAAACTAAGTTGAGGGTAATTAAAATTACTCAAACCTGTCAGTGAGTTAGAGGAAATGTCCTTTTAGTTTCCAATTCCTTGCCACTACAAAAAGAATTGCTCAAAAATTTTTATGCATGTGGGTTCTTTTCTCTTTTCTTTAATGATCTCTTTGGGTTACAGGCCTAATAGAGACACTGCTGGATCAAAGGGTATGCACAGCTTGATTAGCCCTTTGGGCAGAGTTCCAAATTGATCTCCAGAATAGTTGGATCAATTCACAACTCCGCCAACAATACATTAGTGGCTCAGTTTTTCCACATCCCCTCCAACATTTATCATTATCTTTTCCAGTCATTTTAGCCAATTTGAGATGTGTGAAGTGGTACCTCAGAATTGTCTTAATTTGCCTTTCTCTAATCAATAATGATGTAAAGCATTTTCCATATGAATAGAAATGCCTTTAACTTTTTTCTTTAAAAATTGTTCATATCCTTTGCCCATTTGTCAACTGATGAATGACTTGTATTCTTATAAATTTGAATCAACTCTCTATATATTTAGAAATGAAGCTTTTATCAGAACTCTTGGATATAAAATTTTTCCCACAGTTTTCTACTTCCTGTCATATCTTGTCTGCATTGGTTTTGGTTATACAAAACCTTTTTAATTTAATATAATCAATATTATGCATTTTGTATTTCATAATGTTCTCTAGTTATTCTTTGGCCATAAATTTCTTTCTTCTTCACAGATCTGAGAGACAGATTATTCCTTGTTCTCCCAATTTGCTTATATTAACACCCTTTATTTCTTGGCAGTTTGATTGATATGGCACCAAATAAGTAGATTAATTTAAGTAGAATTGTAATTTTTTTTCTATTAGCTCAGTCTACCCATGAGCACTTGATATTCTTCCAATTGTTTATATCTAACTTTATTTGTGTGAAAAGTGGTTTGTAGTTTTATTCATATAATTCCTGGCTTTGTCTTGACACATAGACTCCAAAATATTTTATGTTACCTCCAGTTATTTTAAAAATAATTTCTTTTTGTTTCTTGCTGCTGGACTTTGTTGGTAACATATAGAAATATTGATGATTTATGTGTATTTTGAATAGGCTACAAATATGCTAAAGCTTTTAGTTGTTTCTAGTAATTTTTTAGTTGATTAAGATTTTCTAATACCATCATATCATGGGCAGAGGGTGATAATTTTGTTTCATTACCTACTCTTATTACTTCAGTTTCCTTTTCTTCTGTCATTGCTAAAGCTTTTTCCAAATATTCATATTCCTTTTTTATTTTTTTAAATTTTTATTAAAGGTTTTTATTCACAAAATATATGCATGGGTAATTTCTCAACACTGACCCTTGCAAAATCTTCTGTTCCAAATTTTTCCCTCCTTCGCCCCACCCCTCCCAGATGGCAGGTAATCCAATACATGTTAAATATGTTAAAATACATGTTAAATCCAATATGTCTATACATATTTATACAGTTATCTTGCTGCACAAGAAATTTCAAATGAAGAAGGAAAAAAAACTGAGAAAGAAAACAAAATTTAAGCAAAAAACAACAGAAAGAGTGAAAATGCTATGTTGTGGTTCACACTCAGTTCCCACTGGCTTCTCTCTGGGTGTAGATGGCTCTTTTCATCACTGAATAATGGAACTGGTTTGAATCATCTCATTGTTGAAGGGAGCTATATTCCTCCGAATTGATCATGTATAATCTTGTTGTTGCCATGTACAATGATCTCCTGGTTCTGCTCATTTCACTTAGCATCAGTTCCTGCAAGTCTCTCCAGGTCTTTATGAAATCATCCTGCTGGTCATTTCTTACAGAACAATAATATTCCATGGCATTCATATACCATAACTTGTTCAGCCATTCTCTAGTTGATGGGCATCCATTCAGTTTCCAGTTTCTTGCCACTACAAAAAGGGCTGCTACAAACATTCTTGCACATGTGGGTCCCTTTCCCTCCTTTAAGATCTCTTTGGGATATAAGCCCAATAGAAACACGTAAAGCTAATATTGAATAGTAATGGTGATAGTGAACAACCTTTCCAGAAAATTATATTCTTTGGTGTTGCTACTAGCATCTTTGGATTTGTCAGCACTTATTAAAATACTCAATGACTTTTGCAGCACCAAAAGTCTACTCTACTTACTGGAAATATTTTTTATCTACATTTCTATTTCACGTGAAGTGAAGTTTATCAATTAAATGCTAAAATATTTTTCACATTTCAAGAATATGTGCTAGAGTATGTAAGAAAATTTACTCTAAATCTGACAAATATTTTCTTATCAGAAGAAAAAGTAGTTCCTTTTGCTAAAATAGCAACAATTAATGATTTTCACCAAAATCTCTTTAATGTTGACTTTTAATAGAATTGAAGGCACAAGCTATTTGACTTCCATCCATCTATTCATCTATTTATCCATCTATCTACCTATCTTTTTTCTTTTTATTTATCCATGCACCCATCAAGCAGGAAACTTGTTTTCTTTCTTTTTATTTTTTTTTCAAGAAACATTTATTAAGCCCTAGAATGTGCCGGGGTGATTAATAAGTAGTCAGAGTCAACGAAAAATAGTGTTACATCCATGGGGGACAGCCAGAAAAGTTGCCAGGATTCAAGAATTGAAATGTCTTTTTGATGGAACAGTCAGGTGGCCCATCTCACTGCATCTAAAAATACAGATAAGGGGGTAAAATGTAACAAGATTGGAAAGGGAGGAGAGCACAAGGCATTTTAAAATCTGTTTCTCTACCTCTGTCTTTATAAGATGTATACATATATACACACATATATAGATAAATGTTTATATGCATATATGTGTATACATTGTATATATACAGATGTACATGCCTTTACATTACATTATAGATACATATGTGCATATATGTAGAGTTGTTTGTAGGTATATTTATATAAAAATGCAAATGCACCTTCATAAATGATAAAATATTTGCATATGTACATGTATACACACATATGTGTGTGTATCTGTCTATATTGAGGCAGCTAGCTAAAAGGTTAGTCTGGATTCAAGATTTGAGTTCAAATCCAGTCTTTAGATGCTCATTAACTGTGTGACCCCGGGCAAGTCACTTAACCTTTATCTTTATCCACTGGAGAAAAAAAAATGGTGAACCAGTATATTTGCCAAGAAAACCTCATTAGGGGTCAAAATGAATTGGATACTATCAACCATTCAGCAATAACAATAAAATGATGAAGACCCTTCAGACTTAGCAAAGCTGAAGTTCATGCTGGGCAAAAATAGTGAAAGTGAAAATTAAACTAAAGGCCTTTTCAGATGTAAAGGCAGCCCTCTTTATACTAAAAGGCTTGATTAGTCCAATGTCTTGTGAAAAGACAGGCAATAAACTTTCCCCAGTAGCACAGATTGCCTTAGTCCCCAGACCCTCATTTGCATAATAGCCTAGCAGGTATCTAGATAATATAACTGGCTTATTGCTATAAGTAAATGTAGAAAGTCCATTAAAGGAACTAGCTCCAAACTGAAGGCTAAACTTCTCCTTTCTTGCTGTTGTTCAGTTCTCTTTTAGTTCTGACCCACTCCTTATGAGCTCATTTGAGGTTTTCTTGGCAAAGATAATAAAGTGGTTTGTCATTTCCTTCTCCAGATAATTTTACATTTGAGGAAATTGAGGCAGACAAAGTTAGATGACTTGCCCAATGTTCCATAGCAAGTGTTTAAAGTCCGATTTGAACTCATGAGATGAGTTCGTGTCTCCAGGCCCAGCATCTATCCCCTGTGCCAACTGACTTAGACTTCTTTTTTCTGACAAATGGAAGCAAATTTAGCAGCTGAGATCTTGGGGGAATGAAAAAATATTTACTTTTGTCAATGCTCATTAAAAGCATCATTGCCCCATCTAGAAGAGCATATCAGAACTTCAACTGGAAAGAACACTATAACACTTTATCTGAAGGCGGCACAGCCAGAGGCTGAAAATGGTAAAAGCCACAACATTCCCCCAACAAAGAAGTGCAACAAGTCAGGGGACTCACTCATTTATTAAAGACACCAAACCCTGTGAAAATCACTGCAGACGACTGATCACCCAGTCCAACAATAGCCCAGTCATTAATAAACCCACAGCCAAAGGAATTAAGATGCAGCATCCTCCAGAGGTCAACCCATCTAAGCAGTAGGGCAGCTCATCATCACCAACACTATACTCTGAAGCAAATTTTGTGAGAACTATATAGAAAAAGAAAGGATGGCTAGGCTTTGCAATGCTGAAAAAGCAAAATTCCATGGTCTCTTTTATTCCCTATATGTGTGCTTCAATATCATTACAAGGCAACACTTTCTGTTCTCACAGATTCAGTGTATTTGTGGGAGAAAGGACCACTTGATTTTATGACTTTTTGCTTTATCTAAATGTCTTTGCTAAGAATTAAATCTATAATTTAATTGTTAATAAATAGTTAATTTAACTGTTAATAGGAAATACATCTATAGGAGGGGAAGTGGTTAACCTTGAAAGGATGGTTCCACATACCTCCAGAACTTGCAAAAACATGTGTCCCTCTGAGAAATCAGTTTTTAAGTGTGAATTAGAGGAATGAATCCAGAAAGGTTATTCTCTCTCTGATTGATGTGGCCATTTCTTTCTTTTCTCTCTCCCTCTTTGTTCTCCACCTCAATCCTTCCCTCCCCTTTCACTCATAAACACACACACACACACACACACACACACACACACACACACACACACACAATCTGTTATGTTCAGAACCTCATCATCTCTCATCTGGACTTTTGCAATAGCTTTCTAATTGGTCTTCCTGCTTCAAGTCTCTTTCAACTTTTAATACATCCTCCATGCAGTTGCCAAAGTAACATTCCTAGAGAGTAAGTGTGACCATGTCAGTTCTCTACTCAAAAGCTCCACTATTTTATTATCGACTTTGGTTTAAAATATTACTTCCTCTTAGCTTTTAAAGCCCTTCATAGCAACATAATAACAACCTACCTTTCTCTTGCCTTACTCTCTAAGGTAATCAAACTGTCCTTGCTGTAATTAAGACATGATGCAGCATCTCCCATGTATTAATTATTCTCCATGCAGACGTGCCCTTCTTTCTCCCCACTACCTGGTAGAAATTCTTACTTCCCTCAGCTATGAGGAGGAGGAAGGGAAGATAAGCCTGGAAAGGGAAATTAGCATGAAAACACCAAAGAGCTTGAATGTCATGCTGAGATTTTACTTCATAAGCAATGGAGAATCACTAGATTGATCAGAATAATGACTTGGATCATTCCTACCTTGGCAGCCAGGTGGCACATTCGAGTAGGCCTCAGAATCAAGAAGCTTTGAGCCAAGTTCCTGCCTTGGATACTTACTGTGACCAAAGACAATTAATTTTGATCTGTCTCAGATCTCGGCTTTTTATGGACAAATGAAATATTTGTCAAATATTTTGCAATTCTTAAAGTGCTATTTAAAGCCTGGCTATTATCAGTGGGGAGTCTTAGAAGGTACTGGCATGAGCAGATGACAAATAAGGAGAAACATTAAGAAGCTATAGATCCTATAATGCAAAATAGCTAGTAAGATTCTTGCTTGACACATAAATAAACAATACAGAATGCTTGTGCTTATGCCTTCAGGGACCTTCAAAGGCTCAAAATTGTACTAGTTTCTATCTCTTTATCACTAGTTCTGTATTCAATGCTTTTTGCTATTTCTCATTACTAGCACTATTATCACTGCCCCACCAGTGAATTGTCCTTAGTCTCTTCCTTCTTCTCTCCATTTGTTTTTCTATTTTGTTTCTCCTCCTGTCCTTTTCCCATGATTCTCAGCTCTCATATAGAAAGGCTGACCTTTTAAATACACCGAGTGTCAATCAGAGTTCTCAAATCAATAAATATTTACCCAACACCTAATGTGTGCAGAGCACTGTGCAAAGCACAGGAGGAGATTGCACAGTTTAGTTAAGACATGATTCTTGTTTTTGTGAACTGGCACTCTAGTTGGGGGATAGGATACCCACAGAAATAACTATAACATATAATATTTCAGGGACTTTAATGCAGGGATTACCAAACTATAGCCCATGGACCAAATTCTTCTTATTGCCTGTTTTTTGTCTAGCCTAAAAGCTAAAAAGTTTTACATTTTAAATTCATTAAGTTACATTTAAAAAAAAAAATATATATATATAATTCTTTTTTTTTTTTTTGCTTTTTTTTTCTGAGGCAATTGAGGTTAAGTGACTTGCCCAGGGTCACACAGCTAGGGAATTTTAAGTGTCTGAGACCAGATTTGAACTCAGGTCCTCCTGACTTCAGGGCTGGTGCTCTATCCACCGCACCACCTAGCTGCCCCTATATATATAATTCTTACTGACAGTAGGCACACATCTTCAACTGACTATTAAAACTTCAAGCTGAATATCTTTTAGACATTTTAAATTTAATTCTTTAACCCTTCCCACTTCTACTACTACTGTCAAGAGTGCTACCATCCTTCTAGTCCTCCAAACTGACAAACTATACAATCCCTTTGACAATTTTCTCTCTCTCATTTTCTTCTGTCTATTTATGATCTCCAATTTATCCTATGTTTTTTGTTAGCCCATAGTTGTTTGCATGTTTTCTCACCCATGAAACTGTGTGTGCCTTGAGAAAAGGAACTAATTTTTTGGGGGGGCTTTTCTTTGTATCTTCAAAGCATATCACAAATGCCTGGAACATAATTTATTGTGGTTGTTGTGGAATCATTTCAGTTGTATTCAAATCTGTGACCCCATTTGAGGTTTTCTCCCAAAGATACCGGAGTAGCTTTACTTCTTCTGTTCATTTTACAGATGAGATATTGAGGCCAACAGTCATGAAAGAAGTAAGTGTCTGAGGATTTGAACTCATGATGATAAATCTTAATTGCAAGCCCAGTACTGTATTCACTATGCTACCTAACTACCCTTGGAACATAGTTCATGCTTAACAAATACTTGTTGACTGATGGATAAAACAAAATCCTATGCTTGTTCTAAAGCAAGAATTCATCTCCAATCAGAGTGATCAAGAAATCAGTGATTTTCTTCCTGGTATTAAAATGATATAACCGATTTCTTATCATGAATCAGGTCTTATCTATATTGTTTCCTTTTGGGGGACTGGTTGCTTTTTCCTTATCTTCAAAGCTCTTGAGATTTCACCTGAAACTGGGGCAATTTGGAAAACTTGAAACTTCTGATATTTAGATAGCTGCAGCTAAATACTACACTTAGTCTTTTAAAATGACACCATTATTGTCATCCCAAGAAAACTGTTCTGAATTTGCTCTATACTTTGTCAATAAAATGATCCTCAATGTTCCAAGAACCTAATTATTTTCTACATATAATCATTCATATGAGAAACATGGTTGCATAGTTAATGAAAGCACTCGGCTTAAAAGACCTATGCTCAAATCAAATCTGTGGCACATCCTAGCAATGTGATAATAGTCAGATCACAATTGCCTTCAGTAAATTCACTAAGAAGAAATTATATCCAAGTAATCATTCCGTATTAAAGGAAGTCTCATCTGTAAGAGTTCTTGTTGTTGAAATCACAGGTCTAAGCCCCACAGAAATCATTAATATGATTTTGGAAAATTATTATTCTGCAATGAAAATGGGAAAATAGGATTTTCTTTCCCAAACCTGAACATAGTAATCTTTGCTGAAAGGGGATATGATATTTTAATTTAATATGGAAATCCACAAAGTCCTTTTGCCCTCTGTCTTCATTTGGATTATTGAGATGTTTTTGTTGTTATATTCACACTCACCAATGGGATTTGTGTTTCAAAGGTCATGAGACAACAGATGGTCTTAAACAAGAACCCACATATTTTCATTTTACAATCAAATTTCAATGTTCAGGTCAAAGGGCAAAGTGGTAGCTTTGACCTCATGTAGACATACCCCAAGATCCTCAAAGGATTTTCAATTGACTTTAATCAGCTTTATAACATAGATGAGATAAATAGTTTAAAGTGTGTGTGTGTTTTTTTTAATCCTGGATTTCTAAATATCTTACTTGATTTTATCATAGTCTCCTTTACGTTAACATTGTTGGGTTTTTTTGAGTTTGTTTGTTTTTTACTTAAACCTGAAGGATTATGAGCACATATTTATTGCCATAAAACTTTGGCTGTTTTGTTTTTTTTAATGTATAAAGAATGAACCCTCTCTTCAACAATGAGATGATTCAAACCTGTTTCAATTTTTCAGTGATGAAGAGAGCCATCTACACCCAGAAAGAGGACTGTGGGAACTGAGTGTGGATCACAATATAGCATTTTCACTCTTTCTGTTGTTTGTTTGCATTTTGTTTTCTTTCTCTGTTTTTTTTTTCTTCCTTCTTGATCCAATTTTTCTTGTGCAGCAAGGTAACTACATAAATGTATGTATGTGTGTGTGTATATATATATATTGGATTTAACATATATTTTAACATAATTAACATGTATTGGACTATCTGCCATCTAGGAGAGGGTGTGGAGAAGGAGGACAAAATTTGGAACAGAAGGTTTTACAAGGATCAGTGTTGAAAAATTAGCCATGCATATGTTTTGTAAATAAAAAGCTTTAATAAAAATTTAAAAAAGAATATACTTATATATTTAATTTTTTAAAAAAGATATTATCCCTCAAAAAAGGTTGCAATTTTTTCTTTGGTATATCTAATTCTCCAAATAATTAAATAATCTCTTGTTATATCTGCACAAAATTCCTAGAGTTCAAGAAATCAGAATTGTTGGGTGTCTCACTTCCTCCATAAGAAAAATGAAATCTGCAGCTTCTAGCCAACTTGTTTCTCTTTCTGGTGCTTTCCAAACTGGTTTACAAATCCATCAAACACCATAGAAATAAAAGAATATAAGTTGTAATACACAAAATATGTCAAAACATGGTATGGATTATCAAGTCAATCGAGTATGGAAGAAAGACCTTTGCAACCCTGCCAGTTAATTTTGAAATTGA
Source organism: Myrmecobius fasciatus (assembly GCA_023553655.1). NCBI lineage: Eukaryota > Metazoa > Chordata > Mammalia > Dasyuromorphia > Myrmecobiidae > Myrmecobius > Myrmecobius fasciatus. Next base: position 17,311 of record JAJPUD010006817.1, read on the forward strand.
TGTCACATGAGGGATAAACTTGGTATCCCATAAGGAACTATCGTATTACTCTTTTGATTCCAAAGTGTTTCTTTTCACCAAGGGTTCTACACAGTGTTATCAGAGACAACAATTATACAAAAGAGGCCTCGATCTTTCTCCAAAAATATGACAAAAATCTGAAGCCTTCATGCACTCTGAAGTGAACCTGTTTTATAATTTATAATAGTCTTAAACATGCTATTTTTCTCGGAGTCTGAAGGAGAAAAACATCCAATCAAACTATTTTTTAAACTTTTTTTATTTATTCCATAAGCTATGGAAAAGGGAACTTTACAATAATGTAAAGTCTATGACTTTATGGCATAGACTTTTAGAATGAGAAGGAACCTGCTTTCATATTGTTTAGCAAAATGACCTCTTATGAAAAATGAGAAAATTTAGAAAATAAAGCTTAAGCTGCAAAATGTGATATAGAAGAAGGCTAAGAAGAAAGGGAATATGCATTTTCTAATGTGTACTATGTCCAGGCACTAGGCTTTGTGCTTTACAAATATTATCTCATTTGATCTTCACAACAGTCCTATGAAGTAAATACACTTACTATTTCCATTTTTCCAGTGTAGGAAATTGAAGTTAAGTGCCTTGCTCAGTCACATAGCCTGTATGTGTCTGAGGCTGGATTTGAAGTCAACTCTTCCTGACTCCAGTACTCTTTCCACTGTGCCAACTAGCTGGCTTTGACCGAATTAAGGAGAATCCATAGGTAGGGAAGTTGTCTGTTTGGCTTAACTCTACCTGGATTAAAACACATATTATGTTCAGCTCTGGCTGTCACATTTTATCAGGGATGGTTACAAGCTAGAGAACATCATGAGAAAATATTAAGACTGGCCTTGCATACATGCCATATGAGGATTTGAGGAGAAACTGAAGAAGTTTAGAAAAAATGAAAGGCTCAGAGAATATGATAACTATGTACAAGTGTAGGCTGTCATGTGGAAGAATGATTATAGACTTATTCTGTATGGCCCCAAAGGAAAGAATAAAGAGCTATAATAAGTTTAAGTTGCAAAAAAAACCAAATTTATCTTTGATGTTAAAATTTACCAGTGATCTTAGTGAATTAATAATGATAAATGTCCACTTTTTTGAACTGACTCTGTAAGGAGTGGAATCCTATTCAACAGAGTGCTTCAAACAAAGATTTGGGGAAAACCATTAATTAGGTATGATATAATTCTCATCACATTCTTTTCTGACTATGAGTTACTTGATTGTTGAGATTCTTTCCAATTTTGACTTTTGTGATTATGTGACTTATAAAGTCATACTACATGTATTCTAACTACCACTTACTCTCATTTAGACCATTATGTATTTATATCTGTATTTATATCTATCTATATATTCCTTAACTCACACTGATTGAGATTTGGGAAAGACCTTTAGCTTAAAAGGTTCAAGTTTTCTCACTGTATCCAGAACCATCTTGACTATATTTTGCCACTGGACTTTGGTAACTCTGGAAGAGAGATTGAGGTTGACTGCACAGCTTTGCCTCACTTAAATCCAATTCAGTTGCAAATCAAAACATCACCCTCCTGATGCCATTGGTCCTCTTCAAAAATGAAGGATCCCTCAATTGAATACTTGTGTATTCATCCAATTCAACAAGCATCTGTTAAGTGCTTATTGCATTCAAGCCAGTGGACTTGACACTGGGGATAGTACATCAACACACATTCATTAATCATTTAAAATGTGCCAGGCTTTATTTTAAGTACTATGAATACAAAGAAAAGAAATCATCTACATAGGAATAATTATGGAAGCTGATGAGACTCTCAAGTGTAATACAATAGAACTAAAAGAGAAGATATTGAAAGACATACATGATTAGTGGGTGCATCTCTGGATGAATAAAGACAGGTAAGAAGAGAAGCAGGAGAGAAAGATCATAAAAATACAGTGAGGAGAGAATTTTCAGGAGAAATTAGTCAGTAGTGTCAAATGATGCAGAGAGATCAAGGCAAATGAAAACTAAATTATAGCTAAGATGGCACTGCTAACTTTGAAGAGAGCAATTTCAATGTATGATGAGATCAAAAGCCAGAATGCAGAGGGTTTCCATGAGAGACAGAAAAGTAGACATCTTTTTCTAAAGAGGTTATTAAATAAAAGGGAGAGAGATGTAGAATGATAACTTGTAGACAGGACAGTATCAAGTGAAAGTTGTTTAAAGAATTGGGAAAGTATTTCAGGCAGCAGAAAAGCAGCCCCTATACAGAGAGAAGCTAATTTAAAGAATAGGGATGATTGTATGGTTAATCTTCTGGAGAAAACAGGAGACAAGATCAAAGGTACATGTAGAGCTACCTCTTTGATTTTCACAAAATTGAAGGAAAGCATAATAAAATAATATGTTCAAGTGGTGTGAGATAAGGGGAGGGAAGAAACTTTCGGCAAATGATCTCATTTTGGGGGAGTGAAATATGAAATGAGGTACTCACTCTACAGGGTGTCACAGGAAACTTGATGAGAGAACATTTGAAATAATCACTGAAGAGTGATATTGAGAATCAACTGAAAAGAACGAAATTTATTTTGTGATAGTGAGAAACCATTTGAGATTATGGGATAGAAATTTTGTAAAGAGCCCATTTAGCATAATGTTGCAGTTCTCCTATTCAAGAAAATTGAATCAAAGAGGACAAATGGTGAGAATAATCCATTCAGTTTCCAGTTTTTTTACCACTATGAAAAGGGCTGGCTCAAACATTCTTGCACATATAGGTCCCTTTCTTTCCTTTAAGATCTCTTTGGGATATAAGCCCAATAGAAACACTGCTGAGTCAAAGTGTATGCACAGTTTGTTAACTTTTTGAGCATAGTTCCAAATTGCTCTCCAGAATGGTTGGATTCCTTCACAGTTCCACCAATAAAGTATCAGTGTCCCAGTTTTTCCACATCCTCTCCAACATTCATCATTATCTTTTCCTGTCATCATAGCCAATCTGACATGTGTGGTGGTATCTCAGAGTTCTCTTAATTTGTATTTCTTTGATCAATAGTGATTTGGAGCACATTTTCACATGACTAGAAATAGTTTTAATTTCATCATCTAAAAATTGTTTTCATATCCTTTGACTATTTATTGATTGGAGAGTGACTTGAATTCTTATAAATATGAGACAATTCTTTATATATTTTAGAAATGAGGCCTTTATCAGAATCCTTAAATTTAAAGATGATTTCCCAATTTATTACTTCCCTCCTAATCTTGTCTGCATGAGTTTTGTTTGTACAAAAACTTTTTAACTTAATATAGTCAAAATTATCTATCTGGTGTTTAATTAAGAGTTCAAGTTCTAGGGCAGCTAGGTGGCACAGTGAATAGAGCACCAGCCTTAAAGTCAGGAGGAACCAGAGTTCAAATGTGGTCTCAGACACTTAGCACTTCCTGGCTGTGTGGCCCTGGGCAAGTCATTTAATCCCAATTGCCTCAGCAAAAAGTCAAAAAAAAAAAAAAGATTTCCAGTTCTCTTTGGACACAAATTTATTCCTTCTGCACTTAACCCCAATTGCCTCAGCAAAAAGCCAAAAAAAAAGAGTTCAAGTTATCTTTGGACACAAATTTATTCCTTCTACACAGGTCTGAGAGGTGAACTATCCTATGTTCCTCTAATTTGCTTATTTAATTCTATTGTTCCTGGTTCCACATCTAGAGATCTATCATTTTAAGGGGAAAATCTATAGGTGACAATGAGAAGCAAGTTCCCACAACATCAGTAATTTCAGTGTTTAAGATAAAATGCAGTCAGTACTAGGGAGGGTGATGAGAAAAGTAATGTTATCCTGTATAGATATGTATACATGTATTGTATTTGTCATATAATTTATCCTATTTAGCATGTATTAGATTACCTGTCATCTAGGGGTAGGGGGTGGGAGGAAGGAGGGGAAAAGCTTGGGGGAAAAAAAGTTTTTCAAAGGTCAATGTTGAAAGGTCACTCATATGTTTTGTAAATAAAAAGCTTTATATAAAAAAAAAGAAAGTAAAAAAAAAAAAAGAAAAGTAATGTTATCAAAAGAAAACCAGGTCTCAGTGAGTGCCAGAAGATGGGAGAAATGAGAGAGGAAAAGATTTAAAATGAAATCAAGCTTACTAAATATGAAACAGATATTTAAGGAAGCACAATTATAAGAGTGAACTGTTGTGGAATGGAATATGATGAGAGAGAGTAGCGTTCAGGTAGCTGAGAGTAAAGCATTTAGTGATGAAGATTGAGGTTGAGTAACCAGGGATTTAAAATTTATTCAAATAGTCCCTGCCCTGAAGGACTTGACATTCTACCAGATGCTAACCTCAAATTTCCTATTTCTTGAGCAAATCTCTACTCATGAGGAAAAGAATTAGTTAAATAGTTTCATAACATTTATAGGCTGACTACTCCCATTTATCAGTCTTCCTTCCCAAAAAATTCAGCCAATTCTCTGCCCATTTTAATTTTGATTCCTCTTGGATTGTTTCTTCTATTTTCCTGTTTATTTGACTTTTTCCTAACTGGTAAAAGTGGAAAATTCAAAGGTATTCTAAACAATGATTTAAAGTGTTAAGATAGTACTTTGCTTTCATTTGAAAGGAGCTAGAAAAGAAAGGAGGAAGGAAAGGAGGTAAGGAAGGAAGAAAGGAGAAAGGGAGGGAGGAAGAGAAGGAGAAAGGTAAGAAGGAAGGGAGGGAAAGAGGGAGAGAAGGAGGGAAGAAAAAAGGGAGAAAAAGAGGGAGAGAGAGGAAAGAACAGAAAGAAGGAGGGAGGAAGGAAGAAAGGGAGGGAAGGAGGAAGGAAGGAAGAGAAGGAGGGAGGATGAAGAATGGGAGAGAAAGAAGGAGAAAGGGAAGAAGGGAGGGAGGGAGAAAAGAAGGGAGGAAGGCAGGAAGGAAGGAAGAAGGAAGGAAGAAAGGAAGGAAGGGAGGGAGAGAGGAAGGAAGAAAAGAAGGAAAGAGGAAGAAAAGAAGGAAGCAAGGAAGGGAAGGGAGAGAGGGAGGGAGAAAGGAAGGAAGGAAAGAGGAAAAGAAGAAGAAAGTGGGAAAGAAAAGAAGTAGGGAAAAATAAATATTTATGTGTGAAGCTTTTTTATTTTTGTTTTTGGTTTGGGTTTTTTAGTGACAGATATCATGATAGGCAAGAAATATGCAAATGAAAGCAAACAAAACAAAACAAAACAAACAAAAACAAAAACAATTAGTCCCTCAAAAGGAAGGTGACACACAAAAGAGAGGTAAATGTGAGTAGAGGAAGGTGGAGCTAGAAAGAAAGTTATCTAGGATCAGGGAAGGACTTGGATTCAGGAAGATCTGAATTCATATTTTCTTTAAATTAAAGCTTTTTATTTTCAAAACCTATGCATATATAATTTTCAACACACACCTTTGAAAAACCTTATGTTCCAATTTTTTTTCCTTCCATTCCCCCACTCTAGATGGCAAGTAATCCAATATATGTTAACCATGTGCAATTTTCTATACATATTTCTACAATTGTCATGGTGTGCAAGAAAAAAATGAGAAAGAAAACAAAATGCAAGCAAACAACAATAAAAAGGTGAAAATACTATGCTGTGATCCACATTCAGTCCCCACAGTTCTCTCTCTGGGTGCAGATGGCTCTCTCTATTCCAAGACATTGGAACTAGACTGAATCACTTCGCTTTTGAAAAGAGCCATGTCCATCAGAACTGATCATCATATAATCTTGCTGTTACAAGTTCAATGTTCTCTTGGTTCTATTCACTTCACTTAGCATTAGTTCATGTAAGTTTCTCCAGGCTTCTCTGAAATCATTCTACTGATCGTTGATTAAAGAACAATAATTGAATTCATACTGTTGAACCTAAAAAGATCCTTGTTGGTTTCTCATGGGAACTCAAACTTGGCCTTCTCACATTATAGATCAAAATGCCCCTTCCCATTCCTGTTCTCCTGCTGGTTTGGTTCATCATACCTACAAGGTGTTTTCCAAAATAATATCAGTTATTGTTCTCTGAAATTACTGTCCCTAGAAAGTCTCCTTAAACCTATTTCCACAATTGTATACATCCTAAGCCCATTCCCATAATTGTATATACATTCTAACACCATTCCCATCATTGTATACATCTTGTTATTGCTTTCATTCCCACCACTGTATACATCCTGAGCCCATTCCCATCACTTTATGCATCCTGTTATTGCTTTAGGTCATGAAAAACATATTTTTCTTGTATAACAGCTGCCTGATGATAAAAAAAGAAATTACTTAACTGCATTCTTTTTGTTTCTTTTACCATCTGCTTGCTTTGCTAGTTACAATCCTATATAAACTCTGTGCCCCAGTTACTCTGCACCAAATGCTTAGGAGGATAGTCTCATCGGTCAGTTAGCTTATTAAGCTGTCCACTTTAAAATTAAAGCAGTCTCTATGTGCTTCACTTTCCTTGGCATTATAATATTTAGTATCTGTGTGAGTCAAGGGCAAAGTCATTCAAGCTTCCTCAGTCTCAGATTTCTCATCTGCAAAATGGGAGAGATAATAACAGAAACTACCCCCAGGGGTAATTGTGAAGATCAAATGAGATATTTGTAATTTGTTTTGCAAACCTTAAAACTTTTTTTTTAAATAAAGGAATGTTCTGAACCTGATCCATTTAAATAGAACCAAAAATTTCTGCCTGGGTCAAAAAATTCTTCAATGATTCCCCAGATATAGGAGGAAAACAATGGCAAAGAAAATCTAGGCTATGATAGCACTGATCCTGCCAATCATAAGTGAATGTCTTCCTAAGAGCTGTGTGATTAGATACAGGTCTCCTGAAGAAGATGCTAAAAGCCTAAGTTCACCCACCAGACAACACCCTTGCCACTACAAAGAACAAAAGCTGTCTTCTCCTCCCCACACCCCCATACCTCTAGCTGGCAGTCACTTATCTTCCATCTGTGGTGAAATGAGTTATTTTTCCAAAACAACAGACTAAGCCATAATGAAATAGCCATGAGGTTAGACCAACACAAAGTTCTTTTGTAAGGAACAGGCCCACTTTGTCCCTGTTCACTGTATATTAAACACTCTTCCCTGTATCTTAAAATTAAAATCTAGGCTTCCAAGCAAAAATTCCAGGAAACAGTACAACTACTCTTTATTAATGCCAAAATAAACAAATCTCCAGGGATGAGGAACCTTTATGTTCTTGGATCTCTTGGGACATAGGACCATTTTGTGGTGTGAGTAAAGCAAGGGAGAAAAATTAAGGCAGTTTTCAGACATTGTGATAGGATCATAGATTTGGAGATGGGAGGGATATACTCTAGTGGTCATTAAATCTAATGCCCCTTTTCTTTAGGTGGCATAATAAATAAAGCCTTGGACTGGAACCAGGAAGATCTGAGTTCAAATTTAGCATTAGATAACTATTAGCTTTATGACTGGGCAAGTTGTTTAACTTGTTTATGCCTCAGTTTTCTAAAGATAGTTGTTAGGCTCAAGTGAGATAATGTATGTAAGGTACTTTGCAAAACTTAAAACTATAAATGCCCAGCTACAATCATTATTATTAATAGGTCTGGGAAATGTGGATGGTTCTTCAATGTCATGTAAGTGAATTGAACAGATAATTTTTTTCTTACTATTAAGGTAGTTATCCCTTGAAGTTATCCCCTGAAAAGCATTATCTTCTTCACTGGTGTTAAATTCTGACAAAGAACATGAAATATGGGGCAACTGGACAGAGCACTGGCCCTGAAGTTAAGAAGACCTGAGTTCAAATCTGATTTCAGACACTTAACATTCCCTAGCTGTGTGACCCTGGGCAAGTCACTTAACCTCAATTGCCTCAGCAAAAAGAAAAAAAAAAAGAACATGGAATATTATATCCACTTCCCAAGATGTGTTGAGGAATGGGTGACAGACACTCAAACACCTAGGAAGGTAATATCTTGTTATGTGAGAAGATAGGAAAGAATGGGAAAGACTTATAGGGGTGTATAGATCTTTTGAACTCTTCCAAGAAAATGGGGAAGAGAGAGGGACTGTCTAGAGAAGATGGCAAAAGCTCTATTGCCCTTCTTTTTGGGGGTGCATCAGTGGCCAGCAGCACTGTTTCCTTGGTGGGCAGAGGAAAACCCAGATTCAGTCTGCTATCTATTAATACTAGCCCCTCTCCACCCTGTCTCTACTTCCATTCACTCTATAAAATAATAAAAGTATTTGTAAATCGCTTTACAAACCTTAGAGTTTTATAAATTGAATTACTCCAGTTTTAGGAATACTTGAGTGTTTCATTTTTTTAACCCTGCAATAAAGAATTATGTTCCTAATTTAGAGAATATTTTATTCACTTAAATACTTGTGATGAGCTAGAAATTTCCCTGGAAATTTATTTACATTTTTATCCTCAATAAATAATTTTTCTCCTTTCAAAGAAAGTCGCTCCTGTTCCTTTAGTGGAGTTCTGTCTCACTGTCAAATTCTGAAATATCCCAATAACTTAGAAAGTGAGGATATTTTTTTAACTTCCAAACTTTTCAGAGTAATGCTTTTAACAAACTCCATAATTTTTCTGTTTGGTCAAAAGAACCTGGTCATTAATTGAATTATAACTTATCAATAAAAAGTTTTTTGGGACATTTTAAAAGAGATTTTTAAACATTACTTCTTAGCTGATAACTACATATTTGTTTCTATAGTTTCTGTGCTATATAAAAAATTCAATTCAATATTTTTAACCTCTCATTACAAGATTGACATTGGATAGTCAAACAATTTCTATTATATGCAAGCAAGTGATAGAATATGAACCACAATGCTTAAGTAACATTATGCATTAAGGTACCCATTAAGGAATGAGAATTTTTACAGATGGGTTTTAAACAGTATCATCTTCTAGGCCAATCTGATAGTTTAATCTGGAATAATTTTCAAATGCAAAGATGGATAATCCTGATTAGCCCTAGAGATAAAAGTGTCTTCATGTCCCTTTGCCTTAAGAAAAAATAACAACAACAAAGACTCTCATTTGAAACTAGTTGAATGAACATTTTTGTTTCATTGACAATGATGTGATTTAGCTTGGGATCAAATTATCTGGTGAAAAGGAAAGATTGAATTTCAATAAACCAGTCCTGTATCTGAGAAGAATGCATTTCAACAGACTCCAAAGAAAACCCAACCTAAGACTCCTTATTCAGCAAGATGGTAGACAAGATCTGGGTTGAGTAGACATATTGACATGTGGTTAAAAATGGGTGAACTCCTCAGAGACTTTTTAGGGACTTGGAGAAACCCATGCCAATTATTGTTGTTTTTAAAAGGAAGTAGAAAAAAGTATTCTAAATATTTCTTGTCTAATGTCCTGGCAGGGAAGTTCTCACACCTAGTTAGGAAAAAAAAAATTGGAAGATTAAGTCATCTGTGGGAATAAAACTCTGCTGACCTCATGACTTCTACTAACCAGAAAGTCACCTCCCTTGGTGATGGTTGAAAATCTTGTTTGTACTCACTTGATCTCATGGGCTCCTCCACCCTCCCACCTATCCCTCCTTGCCTGAAAAAAGTTAAAGGCAAAGCAGTAAATCAGGAAGTCTGCAAACCCAGCAGGGTTCAGTTTACAGTACAGGAGGGCTAAGGTTGAAAACCAAAGGCGTCTAATTCCATTTTCAGAGTTGAGCATCCAATAGTGGATTATCACTAATGACAGACAGCGTGGTGTCAAAGGGCTGTGTCAGGTTCCAGACCTTTTCATACTTTAAATTCCAATGTTTAATCAAAGGTTAACCAAATCCTTGCCAGTGGCAAACTACTCCTTCATTATGTCTCTTCTGTCTCTTCTGTGGGTGGCCTTCCAAACCACTAAGGCAGCTAGCTTTGAATTGGAAAGCACAAAAATGTGTATGGATGTATTATATACATACTCACCCACCACATATACATAAATATATGTATATATATGTACATATGTATATATATCTCACATAAATTATACTCATAAAATATAATTCATAACAGCTACAATATTAAATTTATGAGAACTGTTAGCTGAAAGAGAGATGACGTTCGTTCTGCCTACAACTACTTGTCAACTTGATTATTTAAATGCCTAATTCAGACAACATTTTTTTCTTCATAATTCCTAGATTCCTTTTACAACTATATATAATCATTTGCCTTTTCCTTTTTCCTACTCTTCCTTCATGAGTTTTATGTTCTAGGGAAATCAGGCTGCTTTTTTTTCTGTCCCAAACCACAGACCATCTTTGTTCTGTGAATTTTCACATTTTAACCTCTATTCCTAGAATTCACACCCTTCCTCTTTTTGCCTCTCAGATTCCTTGCTTTTATTCAAAGCTCAACTTAGGCATCAACTCCTCCAGGAAATTTCCCCTGATTTCCCAATTTGCTGGTGTTCTAACATCTTCAAATTACCATCAATTATATTTATTTGCAAGGTAAATGCTCATCAAGTGGAGCATGACTAAAATGTGATACATGAATGCAATTGAATAGCATCATGTGCCATTAGATTGTAAGTTCCTTGAGAGCAGGGATGGTCTTTTGCTTCTTTTTGTACCTCCAATTGTCAGCATAGTGCCTGAAAGATATAGGCATTTAATAGATATTTATTGTTTGGTTGGGTAATAAATATAAAGAATTCAAAGAAGCATGGGAAGATATAAATTGATAAAGTAAGAACAAGGAAATCAATTTACACAATGACCAAAACAAGATAAATGAAAAGGGGGGAAGAAAGAGAGAGAGAGAGAGAGAGAGAGAGAGAGAGAGAGAGAGAGAGAGAGAGAGAGAGAGAGTTGAAAATTGTGTAGTTAGAATGGTTCATTTGGGTCCCAGGGAAGTAGGAATAAGGATATATTCTTTAATTCTTTACAGGGACTGGGACAATGGAAGTGTAAATTTGCATATACATATTTTTAGCATTCTAAAATCTCACATTTGGTGTGAGATGATTACTAAGTGCTTAGGGCAAGAATTCAAACAAGGTATTCTCTACTATTCACTTGTAACACAAAATTTAAAAAAAGAGAGAAAATAGTAATTCAACAAAACTAATCAATTTTTGAAAACATGCTACTAGCATGGCCAAAGCCATTTATTTATAGAGGAGAGGACTGCTCACTCCGGGTATAAAGATTTGTGTTCCTAAAGAGATTAAAGGAATTTGAGTAGGTAATGAGGAAACTAAATTATCATTCTTTGCAGATGATATGACGGTATACTTAGAGAACCCTAGATACTCAACTAAAAAACTACTAGAAATAATTCACCTTTAGCAAAGTTGCAGGATTCAAAATAAATCCACATAAATCAGCAGCATTTTTTATATTACCAACAAAGTTCAGCAGCAAGAGATACAAAAAGAAATTCCATTCAAAATAACTGTGGATAGTATAAAATATTTGGGAATCTATCTGCCAAGGAAAAGTCAGGAAGTATACAAACTAAACTAAAAAACACTTTCCACACAAATAAAGTCAGACCTAATCAATTGGAAAAACATCAAATGCTCATGGGTAGGCTGAGTGAATATAATAAAAATGACAGTACTACCCAAACTAATTTACTTATTTAGTGCCATACCAATCAAACTCCCAAGAAATTATTTTACAGATCTAGAAAAAATAGTAGCGAAGTTCATCTGGAAGAACAAAAGATCAAGAATTTCAAGGGAATTAATGAAAAAAAAAAGGCTGATGAAGGTGGCCTTTCTGTACCAGATCTAAAACTATAATTATAAAGCAGCAGTCATCAAAGTCGTTTGATACTAGCTAAGAAACAGAGTAGTCAATCAATGAAAAAGGATAGGATCACAGGACAAACAGACAATAGCTATAGCAATCTAGTGTTTGATAAACCAAAAGACCTCTGTTTTTGGGATAAGTACTCACTATTTGACAAAAAATGCTGGGAAAATTGGAAACTAGTATGGAAGAAATTAGGGCTTGACCCACACCTAACACCACATACCAAGATAAGATCGAAATGGGTTCATGATTTAGGCATAAAGAGTGATATTATAAGTAAATTAGAGGAACATAGGATAGTTTACCTCTCAAAACTGTGGAGAAGGAATACATTTGTGTACAAAGAAGAATTGGAACTTTTAATTGAACACCAGATAGATAATTTTGACTATATTAAGTTAAAAAGTTTTTGTACAAACCAATCTAATGCAGACAAAATTAGGAAGGAAGCAATAAATTGGGAAATCATCTTTACATTTAAGAGTTCTGATAAAGGCCTCATTTCTAAAATATATAGAGAATTGACTCATATTTATAAGAATTCAAGCAACTCTCCAATCAATAGTCAAAGGATATGAACAGACAATTTTCAGGTTATGAAATTAAAACTATTTCTAGTCATATGAAAACATGCTCCAAATCACTATTGATCAAAGAAAAGCAAATTAAGACAACTCTGAGGTCCCACTACACACCTGTCAGGTTGGCTAAAATGACAGGAAAAGATAATGACGAATGTTGGAGGGGATGTGGGAAAGCTGGGACACTGATACATTGTTAGTGGAACTGTGAAGGATCCAACCATTCTGGAGAGCAATTTGGAATTATGCTCAAAAATTTATCAAACTGTGCATACCCTTTGACCCAGCAGTGTTTTATTGGGCCTATATCCCAAAGAGATCTTAAAGGAAGGAAAGGGACCCATATATGCAACAATGTTTGTGGCAGCCCTTTTTGTAATGGCTAGAAACTGGAAACTAAAGGGATGCCCATCAATTGGAGAATTGCTTATTAAATTATGGCATATGAATGTTATGGAATATTATTGTTCTATAAGAAATGACCACTATGATGATTTGAGAGGCCTGGAGAGACTTTCATGAACTGATGCTGAGTGAAATGAGCAGAACCAGGAGATCATTGTACATGGCAACAACAAGACTATGTGATGATCAGTTCTGATGGACATGGTTCTCTTCAACAATGAAATGTTTCAAACTAGTTCCAATTGTTCAATGAAGAAAGCCATATACACCCAGAGAGAGGGATAAGAAATGTGGACCACAACATACATTTTCATGCTCTCTATTGATGTTTGTTTGCATTATGTTTCCCTTTTCAGATTTTTTTTTCTTGTAGATCTGACTTTTCTTGCACAGCAAGATAACTGTAAAAATATGTATAAACATATTTGATTTGTCAAATATTTTAACATAATTAACATGTAGTAGATTTCCTGCCATCTAGGGGAGGGGTGGGGACGAGGGGGGAAAAATTTGTAACGAAAAGCTTTGCAAGGGTCAATGTTGAAAAATTACCCATACATATGTTTTGCAAATAAAAAGCTTTAATAAAAAAAGAAAAAGATTTGTGTTACTTTAATCAAGAAGAAAGGTACTAGAGCACCTTGTACAAAATAGGCATTTAGTAATTGGTTTTGGTTTTGGTTTTTTAATTGAATAAGACTTCAGACTTAATCTGGCTGACTTTCCAAAACTTCTAAAATCTATTCTTCCTTAATTATTCTTACTGTTCTCAAATCTAGTGGAAGGTTGTAGTCAGGAAGATTTGAGTTATCCTTCCTCAGATATTGATTAGTTACATAATTCTCAGAAGGTCAGTTAAATCCTTCTTAGTCTTATTTTTCCTATTTGTAAAAGAAGCAAATTAACAGTCCCTATCTCATAGGATTGTGGAGAGGAACTAATGAAACATATACATGTAAAGAATTCTATGATATTAGTTATGTGGCAAAGTGGATAGAATATAAGAAGACTTGAGTTCAAATTCTATCTCAAATCCTCCTTATTTGTATGACATTAGGAGAATCAAGTCACATTTTCTAATTGTGTGACATTGGGAGAACCAAGTTATGTTTTCTAGACTCATTTTGATCATTTGTAAAATAAGCACAAAAATAGTACCTCCTGCAAAGGTTGGTTGCAAGCTGAGATAACATTCATATTCAATCTGATGCTGAGGGCTGTCCATTTCATCTTTGCAAAATATCTCAATGTTCCCTTCTCTGCTTTGACACTGACATCACTATGTTTAATATGAACAATTTTGAGGACTTATAAAACCATAAAGAATGAAATAAGCAGAACACAAAGAATGATTTCTATGTTAACAAATACATGAAATCTAAAAACTTTGAATATACCACTGAGGTAATTTGTTTCCCTTGAATATGCATAATTGTCATGAGAAATTTGCTTTCTTTCCTTTTTTAATGAATGGGAGGGAGAAAAATATATTTTTAAAAATTATTTTATTAAAATGGGGAAAGTGATAGAGGTGTGAAATAGCACATGATTGTTCAGATGAGATTCACTTTATTACAAAAGACCTTGAATGAAGTGGAAATAAATTCTAAATGTTTGCAATATAATAGTAAAGAACATCAATAAACTAAGGAAAAGAAAAGGTCATAGAAGCATTGGCTTGGTATGCATGTCTTCTAACCACTTTAACTAAATTTGGACAGACATATCACTACACTGGACACAATATCATCTTTTTTCCTTCTATGTAGAAGTTTTCAAGAAATTACTTTCTAGTAGAATATAGTAGTAATCTTTGTTAGTGAGGGAGTACCCACAATAATGAAATTATTGGCTTGGGAATTCTGAAGTTTTTTTTCATATTTGAGTTTCTTTCTTTTTTTTTTTTTAATTTGGGTTTCACTCTCTATTACAGTTCTCTCAAAGTAGATCTTTATCTACTATCTAGCCTCTCTGGGGCTGCCTCTTGCACTCTGGAGCTCTTCTCCAGAACTCCTACCCTGATATATCCTGAAAAACTCTCTATTATATTCAAAAGTACATAGAGAAATACGCAATGGGAAATGAAGTCCTAAGAAACAGATCGGAATTATTCTGGTTTATTGTTGCTGGGAGTGGTGGTGAAGCCTGAAGGAAACCATTAGCTATTCCATGCTGACCATTCACATGAAAGAACCAGATGGGAGATGAGAAGCAAAATGGAGAATGGACTGAGTGATGTGGCAGGTACTCTGCTTCTGTTGTCTCCCCCTTCCACCTAGTGATTCAAAATTTGCCAAATAGTTGGGTTTCTGACTTGTGACAGTCATGGAAAGTTTGCCATCATTTCATTATTTCTATCTGTAATACCACTATTCATTATATCTTCCATTTTCAAAACCTTCAAGTTTTCCCTGACTGTTCCTTTTCCTTTAATTCAGTTATCAGGTCTTATCTTTGCACATCTATTACTTTCTCACTAGTCCCATTGTTACCATCAAAGTGCAAGCACTTTTTAACATTTCAATAGCCTTCAAACATAGTTTTCCATTATTTTTCCCTCTATAAATAGTTGTTCTTTCATTGCCAGAGTGTTCTTTCTTGTACACACATCTAAAAGCAAAGTATATGGGGTGTATGGAGTGTTTAGGAAGGACGAGCATCTCTGGTGTGAGGACTGCCAAGGCTTTTCCAGAGCTCTTATCTACCTTTTGTGCCCACCTTCCACACAGCTTTCACTTGTGGTTCCAAGAAGCTGTAGCATGTGCAAGAGCCACATCCTTGTAAAGCCATATTGTCAGAGAAGCTAACCCAGGCTGATGGTAACTGATGGGCCTCAAATCAGTTGGCGAATTAGGGAGGTATCTATCTCAAACATATAAAGACATCCCAGGCAGAATAGGCAGATGTGAATATTTTGCTTCAATGGGCCATGAAAGTGAGAGAAGTTTGGTGAGAAGTGAGAGAGTTTGGTCAGACACTAAAGACATCAGTCATTACAGTATCCAGAGCCATCAAGAGTTGCCTTGACTTTTGTCTTGTCATTGGGATCCAGCTAAAAAAAATATACTACCCTACTTTCTTTAACAAGGACATGATTCGGACCAGTTCCAATGGTCTTGTGATGAAGAGAGCCAACTGCACCCAGAAAGAGGACTGTGGGAACTGAATGGTTCACAATATAGCACTTTCACTCTTTTTGTTGTTGTTTGCTTGCATTTATGTTCTTTCTCATTTTTTTTTCTGGTTTGAGTTGATTTTTTGTGCAGGAAAATAATTGTATAATTATATACATATATTGGCTTTAATATATATTTCTATCATGTTTAACATATTGTTTGCCATCTGGGGGAGGGAGTGGAGAAAGGGGTGGAAATTGGAATACAAGATTCTGCAAGGTTCAATGTTGAAGAATTATCCATGCATATGTTTTGAAAAGCTAAAGAGCTTTAATAAAGAAAAAAAAGAAAGAAATGAGTCCTAAATTACTTTTTTCTTCACTAAACCTGGGCTTGCTTATTGTAATAGGGTAGGATTTTACCCTGCAGTTGAACACAAAAAACATGCAAAAACTTTTTTGAAGATGATCCCATCTATCATCATTGCATTCTGTTACAGATTATACATGGACAAGCATATTAATCCTATTTCTACTTCAGTCATATTGTGAAAGAAGGATCAGAACAAAAGGTGAAGCCATAAAAAAGAAAAAAAGTGAAAATTGTATGCTTTGATCATCATTCATAGTTTCTTCTCTGGATGTTGATGGGCATTTTCGATTGCAGGTCTTTTGAAGTTATCTTGGATAATTGTACTGCCAAGAAAAGCTAAGTCAATTATAGATGATCACTGCCCAATGTTACTATTATTGTGAACAATGTTCTCTTGGTTCTGCTCATTTTGTTCAGCCTAAGTTCATGGAAATCTTTCCAGGTTTTCTAAAATCCATTTGCTCTTCATCTCTTATAGAAAAATAGTATTCCATTACATTCATATGCTATAACTTGGTCAGTCATTCCACAATTGCTGGACATCCCCAAAATTTCCATTTTTTTGCCACCACAAAGAGTTGTTATGAATATTTTTGTACATGTGGATTCTTTCCCCTTTTTATTTCTTGTTCAAAGGACATACATAGGTTTATAGTGCTTTGAGCAAACTTTCAAATTGCTTTCTACAATGGTTGGATCAGTTCACAACTCCACCTACAATGCATTAGTGTTCCAATTTTCCTGCATCTTCTCTAACATTTTATAGTTTTCCTTTTCTGTCATATTAGCCAATTTAACAGGTGGTACTTCAGAATTATTTTTATTTGCATTTACCTAATTAGTCACGATTTGGAACATTTTAAATGACTATAGATAGCTTTAATTTCTTCATCTGCAAACTGCCTATTCATATCCATTGACCATTTATCAATTGGAGAATGAATTGCATTCTAAATTTGATTCAGTGCTCTAAATATCTGAGAAATAAGACCTTTCTCAGAAACAATGGCAATAATTTTTTTCTTTCCTTTTTTGCTTCCATTCTAATCTTGGCTGCATTGGTTTTGTTTGTGAAAAACCTTTTTAATTTAAAGTAATTAAAATTATTCATTTTACATTTCATAATTTTCCTTTGCTGTCCTAATTTGCTTAAGATATATGATATAATCCTTTCTGTCTAAGTTAAGTACCCATTTCAACTTTATCTTGGTATAGGGTATGGAATAGTGGTCTATGCCTATTTCTTTTTCTAATTTTTCTAGCAGTCTTTTTCAATCAATTTACAATTTTTCTTTCTTTTCACCATATTTGTGTCTTAAGAGAATTTGTTAAGATTCCTTCTTTGTTTATTTTTCCAAATAATTTACATAGTATTAGAATTAATTGTTCTTTAAATGTTTGGTAGAATTCACTTGTGAATACATCTGACCTTGGAGATTTTTACCTTAGGGTATTCGTTGATGTTTATTTGATTTCTTTTTTTTTTCTAAAATGGGGTTATGTAAGTATTTATTTCCTTTTCTTTTAATCTGGCAATTCATATTTTTGCAAATATACATCTATTTCACTTAGATTACCAGATTTATTGGCATCTAGTTGGGCACAATACATTCTAATTATTGCTTTAATTTCCTCTTCATTAGTGATGAATTCACTATTTTCATTTTTGATCCTGGTGATTTGATTTTCTTCTTTTTAAAAAAATTAAATTAGCCAAAGATTTATTTATTTTATTGATTTCTCCATAAAACCAGGTTTGTTTTATTTATTAGTTCAATATTTTTCTTACTTTCAAATTTATTAATCTCTTCTTTAATTTTTGGAATTTCTAATTTGCTATTTATTTGGAGATTTAAAAATTGTTCTTTTCTAACTTTTAAATTGCATGAATCATCCATTTTTCTCTATTTTATTTATGTAAGCATTTGGATATAAATTTTCCCCTTAGAACTGCTTTGGCTTCATTCCCTAAGTTTTGGTTTTTTCTCATTATTATTTTTCTCTTAGATGAAGTTATTGATTATTTCTATGATTTTTTTGAAAAAGCCTTATTATCTTTTATCCCATTCAATTTTCTCCAGAAGTCTAACTCTTCTGAAATTATATTTACTTAATTAATTTCTTTCTTCTTTATTTTGTTTTTAGATTTATCTAGTTTTGAGAGAGGGAAGTTGAGATCCCAAGCTAATATAGTTTTCCTGTCTTACTTCGTGTAATTCATTTAACTTCTCTTTTAAGAATTTGGATGCTATACCACTTTTTGCATATATGCTTAATATTGATATTCATTGTATATGATACTTTTTAGCAATATGTAATTTCCTTCTTTATTTTAATTACACCTATTTTAGTTTTTGCTTTATCTGAAATTAAGATTGCTATTCCTGCTTTTTTCTTTTTTAAATTTCAGCTGAAGCATAAGATATACTGTTCCAGGCTTTTACCTTTACTCTATGTGTTATCTCTGTGTTTCAACTATGTTTTTTGTAAACAACATATTACAGGATTCTGTTTGTTGATCCACTCTGCTATCTGATTCTATTTTAGGGGAGAGTTCATTCCATTCACTTTCACAGTTATGATTACTAACTATATTTTTCTGCATAGTATTCCTCTCTTCTTTCCTTTTTTTCTGTTCTTTTCTCTCTTGTTTCAGTAATTGATTCTTTTTTGTAATCTTTTGCCTTCTGGAATATCATATTCAAAGTCCTCTAATCCTTTATGTAGAAGTTGCTAATCCTGTGTAATCCTGAATGTGGATCCTTGTTATTTTAGTTATTTCTTTTTGAATGCTTGCAATTTTTTCTCCTTGACCTGACAATTCTGGAATTTGGTTCCAATATTCCTTAGTGTTTTCATTTTGGGATCCTTTCAGGCGGTGATCAGTGGATTCTATCACTGTCTGTTTTACCCTGTGGTGATAGTATACCAGAGTAGTTTTCCTTAATAATTTCTTGAAAGATACTGTCCAGGCTCTTTTTTTGGTCATAGCTTTCAGGTAATCTAATAATTCTTAAATGATATCTCCTGCAACTATTTGCCAGGTCAATTGTTTTTCCAATGAGATATTTTACATTTTCTCTTTATTTTCATTCTTTTGATTTTGCTGGACTGATTTTTGATATCTCATAAAGTCATTAACTGCCACTTGTCAATTCTACTTTCTAAAGAATTATTTTATTCAGTTAGCTTTTGTACCTCCTTTTCCATTTCACCAATTCTACTTTTAATTTTTTTTGTTAGTCATTTTTGTACTTTCTTTTCAAGCTATCGATTCTCATAATTCTCATTTCTTTTTATCAATTTCTCTTTTGCCTCTCTTAGTTGATTTTTAAAATTCTTTTTGAGTTCTTCCAGGAGTACTTTTTTGGGCTTGAAACTAATTCATACTCTCCTTTGAGGCTTCATGTGTAGGTGTTCTGAAATGGATGTCCTCTTCTGGCTTTGCATTTTGATCTTCCTTGTTAGCAGGTAACTTTCTATCATCAGGGATTTGGGGGGGGGGGTTTGGCTCATTTTTAAAAGTTAGACTCTGCTCCTGAAGACAGGAAACATTGTTGTAAACTACTTGTGCTGGAGGCCAGAGGAGCCAAAGGGGTCTTAAGTGTTTGTGGCTTGACTACTGCACTGGTATAGCCCAGTCCAGTCATGCCTGTTTTCCAAGGTTCCAGAGTTGGCATTGTGCCTTGTGTCCTGGGGCTGAAAGCCTCACAACTGGCCTGCTGTGCTACTAACTTGTAAGAGTGACAAAGGTGATCTATGACCAGTGTCCTAGACTGATCATTGGCTTATCTTCTTCAAGTAAACATTCACATTCAACAAAAATGGCAGTCACAAGGCAAGATGATTATGAGAAGATTTCATGTTAACAGAATGGAATGCTTCTATGAATATGAACAGTTCGTTGCTAATTTGGAGGTAAAGTTGAGCCTACATCAGTCGGCAACATAGTTGGCAACAGTGGAACAGAAAAAGAGTAGACAAATAAAACATTTGGTATATAGTACTGCATTTATTCATTTGAGACAGAATACTAGCAAACATCAGAATTAGTTTGATAAAAATAATGGGTAAATCCAGAAGCTACCAACTGAAAAATGAGAATGTTCTAAGATTTACCAGGATTGTTTATTCATCTATAAAAAGGCAGCATTTACCTCCATCAAGAGTAAAATATAAATAAAGCTTAAAGAGATGCAGGATTCTTGACTCAGTAAGAAGATAAATGAAATTCAGTTTTATGTTGTAAGTAATAACCCAAAGCATTTCTAAGCTGTCCTGAAAGGTAATGGGCCAAAAGATCTTCGGTACATCTCAACTATTTAGTGCTGATGGAACCACACAAATAGTTGATAAGAACATCATCCTGGAGAGGTAGGCTGAGCACTTTCATAATGCTTTCAACAGAATATCATAAATCAATATTGAAGTCATTGACCATTTTCATCAAATTAGAGCCAATTCCTCTCTAGTTGAGCTTCCCATATAAAAAGAGCTTTTGGGTACCATTAGACTCCTCTCTTGAGGCAAAGTGCCTGCTGCTTATTCTATTCTGCCAGAGATCTACAAGGCAGGAGGTCTGCTGTTCATACATACATTCTGGGTTATATGGCAAAGGAAGATTATCTCCCAGGAAATCAAGGATGCCTCTATTATCCATCGAGTTAAAAGAAAAGGAAATAGATTGTTCTATGACTACCACAGGGAAGTCTTTGTCTTAGTCACTGCTGACAAGATTCTTGCCAGAGCCCTTCTTAATTGTCTGATCCTTCACCTGAAAGAAGGTCATCTATCCTAAAGCCAATGTGACTTCAAAAAAAGGCTGAGGAAACCAGACAACTCCAGGAGAAATGCCAGCAGAAGAAAGGTCTGTATGCAATATTCAATGATCTAACCAAGGTCTTTCATATTGTCATTTTTGAGGGCCTTTGAAAAAACCATGGTGAAATTTGGTTGCCTGGTGAAGTTCATCAGTATTATATGCTAGTTTCACAATGGTATGCTTGCATGGGTTTTGGATAATGAACAATATTCTTGTATTTTCTCAGTCACAAATGGAATGAAACAGGGCTATGTGCTTACCCCCATAATTTTTAGCATGATGTTTCTAGTAATATTGTTATATGCATTCATTGAGGAGGAAAGCATCATCAAGGTCAGATACTGCATTGATAGTAAATTACTTAAATTGGAACGGCTACAAGCCAAAACTAAAATTGAGGGAGACTTGGTGTGTGACTTTCTCTTCACAGGATTGTGTATTCGATGCAGCCCCTGAGGATCAGATGCAACATAGCACTGACATGTCATTTTGGTGGTCTTCAATAATGAAGGACAAACAACAAAAATAGCAATCATGGGGGCAATGAAAGAATAAAGAGAGAGTTAGGAAAAGAGGCAGTTCAGAGCTATGGAACTTTGAAGATCATTTGGAGAGTGCAGGCTATTTGCAATATAGACCCAATAGGTTATTATATAGCTCTTGCACTTAAAATAAGCTAATTATTGTAACAGGGCATTCCATTGGTTACAGGGCTTTTTATAATTAGAAGTTGAAGCTTTTTATAATTAGAAGGGAAAATGCTACCTATTAGATAATGAAGAAATGGATTATAATTTTATTGTGAATAAACCACATTTTAGTAATATTCTCAATGAAAGTTTTAAAGACAGTAAGAAGAAGAACTGGATATGATGGTGCATTCTGCAATCCCAGATACTAAGACAGAAGACTTCTTCAGCTCAAGTGTTTTGAGCTGCAATTCGTTGCACCAATCCCATGTCTGTACTAAATTGGAAATGAATACGTCACCTTTGTTGGGACAGGTTGGGGTATGGGAAAGAACCTCTTATATGAAGAAGGAGCAAATGGGTCTGGAGTTAAAGAAATAGGGACAAGCTCCTCTGCATGGCAATAGTAAGCACTGTTGACCTGATTATGCCAATCAGTAGTAGGATCAGAGCCATGAATAACACTTTCTTCCAGCTTTGGTGAGAGGGAGAGATCCATACTTTAAAAACAAACAAAATGAAAATAAGAAAAGTCTTGGTTGAATGGAAATTATGAAGATGGTTCATATTGCTTCTCTGGTACAAGTTGTTCAACCCTATTCTCCCCACATCATCATCTTTTTGTGCTAAGGTAATTTCCTAGATTTAATATAGTAAGCTTTTGTTGTTTAGTCATTTTCAGTCATGTTGGGTTCTTTGGGACCTCTTTGGGGTCTGTTTTTTTTTTTTTTTTTTTTTTTGCAAAAATACAGGAGTGGTTTCCCATTACCTTCTCCAACTCATTGTATAGATAAGGAAACTTTGATCAACAAAGTTAAGTGACTTGTCCAGGGTCACACAGCTAATAATTATCTGAGCTGAATTTGAATTCAAGTCTTCCTGACTCAGGATCCAATGCTGTATTCACTGTGCTACTTAGCTGCATTGATAGACTTGACTTCCAATCTTACCCTGGAAGCTTACTTTTTATGTGATCTTGGGCAAGTCCTTTAATCTCTCTGCCTCAGTTTCCTCATAGATACTTCTACTTACTTCCAACATGGTTGGGGTTGGGTGGATAATATTTGTAAAGCACTCTACAAATCTTAGATTACTACATAAGTACTAGTTGCTATTATTAATATTATCATTATTATTATTAGCTAATGTCTGGTTGATAGAGTGAGCTCCCACAATGGAAGAATGAAATTCTAGATGTAAATATTTACATATTCAATAAGCAAGGAGAACATTGTCCATTCATGTAAAAGAGTGGAAATTCTCTCCCTGACAGAGAAGGGTTTGGATAAAGAAGAGGAATCAGTAGTAAAGGCTATACTATGCTAAGTTTGGAGAAGCTTTTAAGATATCCAAGCAGGCAAAGATTTCTAAAAGACCCTTTGAAATGTAGTTCTAGACAGAAGGAGTAGGCAGGTTGGGGTTACAAACGTATATTTGGTAATCATCTGCAAACTGATGCTAGTTTTAGCTGTGGGAGTGGATGGGGTCTGCCAAGGGAAGAGAAAATAGGTCTTAATGTAAGCAAGGACACAAGAGCTGAATTGGAGCAGATCCCAGACAGAAGACAGAGGAAGGCAGAAGCAGGCACTGTAGGTGGTGTATCCATGGGGCCTGCAGCTAATGTGGGAGAGGGATTTTTTTAAAAAGATTATTCTTTATCTGTCCAGATTCTGCTTTTCTTCTTGGAGGTCATGGGCATCTGGCCAAAGGCCAAATATAAAAATGCATCAGTGAGAAAGGAAGGAAATTTATCCAAGGAAAAAAGCAAGAGCTTTTATTGTAAGATTGGAAACACTATTGCAGAAGATGGCAATGTAAAAAGTGATCAGGAATTGGAAGCTAAAAGTTTAGGGAATGCCAAGAGATGTACTTGATGATTTTGGTCATCAAATTGTCTTTGGAAGTGTCTCTGCCTTACTCTGGTCAATAGAAAATTAGATATTTTAAATTAGCATTTAATATATTGATTGAATTTTGTCTCTGAACAATAAAATGTATAAAAAAGCAAGATAGTATTCAATACTAGTTAACCATATCAATCAATCAATCATGTCTTTGATGCTGTACTAAATTCAATGAGGATTGTCAACTTAATAACTTACTTTATATAGCACTTAAAAATCCAAAATGCTTCTACATGGGTCATGAGAATTTTGAAACAATGATATCTAGTAATCCAAGGTTTCTTGAGAATGGACACTACTAGGTGACTCAAACTATTTCATCTTTTTACATCAGTTCCATCATAGAGATAGTATAAGAGGGATATATTCACACTGATTATGAAGCAAAGATTCTCTCTTTCTTGTAAATATTTTGAATTAAAAATAAAAGCAGTTTCAGTTTTTAATTTAAATCATGTTTAAAAAGAGAAAGTAAGAAAGAATCTAGCTATACTTAAACCCATTCATTAGAAAGCCAATTCCAATTTATTGTTCAAAGAGTAGTAAATTTAAATTATATTATTTTATAACTATTTTAAGATCATTTACCATGTCCTAAACTCTAGTAGCTATTGATCAGATAGTAAGTATTGAAAGTTTAATTTTAAACAACATGTCAAGGCAATCTTTTCATGAAACTAAGGATTTAAGGATTCACGTGAAAAAATAAAAAAAAAAAAACACAGAAGTAATTAGAAGTAATACACTTTGCAATGGACCCCCGAGTCTCTGTGAATAAGTTTACATACTGAAAACTTTGATCAATACTAAGTTATTTCTTCTGGTTTATTTAAAAGGGAAATAATTGACTGTAACTCAAGCCAAATTTTTGGCTTTAACAAAATCTCTAGTGACTGTCAAACTGTTTTAAAAAATTCACAAGGTTTCACAAATCGAGATCATTGTACTCATCATAAATCATGAACTTAAAATGATAGCATAACTTTTAAGGCAAAATCTTTTGAGAGAATGGATCTAAAATGTCACTGAAAGGACAGAAATTTATTTATTTGTTTCAAAGAGTTTCATAGGCATGTGAATAAGTAGCACTGCTGCTTTAAGATTTAAGTAATAACACAAAAGAAAATGTCAATTTTATGTGATACATGCTTTACCCACAAAATCTACTTTTGATTGCATTAAACTTAGTGCCTTTAAAATAACTGAAGAAGAGTTCAAAATCATTGTTGTTCAGTTGCATCTGCCTCTTTGTGACTATGTTAGATCATATTGACCATTAGGTTTCCTGACAAAGATACAGAAGTGGTAAGACATTTTCTTCTCCAGTTCATTTTGCAGAAGAAGAAACTGAGGCAAACATAGTTAAATGACTTGCCCAAAGTCACACAACCAAAAAGTGTCTGAGTGTTAGGGCCCAAAAACTCAGGGACCCTGATAAGAAGTTTGTCTTGACTTGAGGATAAGAAGGTATTGTGTGCAGTTCCCTTGAGCAACATAAGACCCAGGAGACTTGATGAGATTACTGATAATGGCTCAGATAAAAGAGCTATTCAAAGTGATCTAAAAAACAGGCTTGCCCCGAGGTGTGTTCTGTTATCAGGATGTGAGCTCCACTTTCTTTCTGACTTGCTCATATCAATACAAAGTTAATTGCCAAAAGATGGGTGGGCTAAGAGGATAAAGGGCTTGACTACAAAGGGTGGAAAAGGCAAGGCTGGCTGAGGAAAGCACCTCAATGAAGAGCATCTTGATTTCATCTTCTTCTGGCTTGTGACTGGCTTTGGGGAGCATGCAGGTCATGTCCAGATGCACACCCGAAGCTCAGGAGGAGGTAGGACCCGGCTGCCCTGAGATATAATACCTGGCATTTGAGGCTAGCTGTGAACTTAAAATAAGTCTTTCTGACTCCAGGCCCAGTTTTTTTTTTATCTAGCTTCCCCCATTAAGAATAGAATGAAAAGTAAAAATAGCCCCTATTTGGAAGAGGCTGCTTACAATCTAATAGTTGTATAATTTGGAGATTAACAGACTGGCTAAGATGACAGAAAATGATAATGATAAATATGGGAATGTGGGAAAACTGGGACACATGCACTGTTGGTGGAATTGTGAAATGATCCAACTATTCTGTAGAGCAATTTGGAACTATATCAAAAGGGCTATAAAACTGTACATACCCTTTGATCCAGCAATGCCTCTACTGAGTCTGTACTATAAAGAGATCATAAAACAGGGAAAAGGATCCACATGTGCAAAAATGTTTGTAGCAGCTCTTTTTTATAGTGGGAAGGAACTGGAAATTGAGTGAAAGCTCATCAATTAGGGAATGGCTAAATAAATTGTGTTATATGAATGCAATGAAATATTATTGTTCTATAAAAAATGATCAACAGATTGATTTCAGAAAAGTCTCTGGAGAGACACGTAAACTGATGCTAAATGAAAAGAACATTGTACATAGTAACAACAAGATTATGTGATGGACTTGGCTCTTCTCAAAAATGAGGTGATTCTAATCAATTTCAAGAAACTTGCAATGGAAAGTACCATCTGCATCCAGAGAGAAAACCATGGAGAGCGAATGAAGATCAAACATAGTACTTTTACCTTTTTTATTGTTTTTGTTTGCTTTTCCCCTTTTGATACTATTTTTTTTGTATGGCATGACAAATATGGAAATCTGTTTAGAAGAATCACACATGTTTAATCTATTGCTGTCTTGGGGAGGAGGGAGGTGGAGAGTGAGGAAGAAAAATTTGGACACAGTTTTGCAAAGATGAATGTTGAAAACTCTCTTTGCATGTATTTGGAAAAATTAAATACTATTAAAAATTTAAAAGATATAATTTGAAACTTAGGATATTGTTGACCAAAAAAAAAAGTACTTAGTGTTCTAGTAAAATGATTTAAAAAATTCTGACGGTATTTTAGTGGCTTAAAATAAAAACACCCACATTTTGAGTGCATTTCATGAACATAGATATTTTATCTGTTTTAATAGTCAGCACCATCTGAACCAAAGATTTTTCCAGCAGATAGGGTATTGGTATAAATGCTATATTTGTATATTTCTTGCCTTTTTGTAATATTGGTAGAGCACAAATGAGTACTGCTAGCTCCACTGTCTTCCAGGTCAAGCTGATTATCCTGATTATTCTGAATAGAGCCAATATCTAAAACTATAATTCCCTATCTATTTCTTAGATTCAAATGATTCATTACACATTTATTGCATGGAGTGTTAACCCAACTAGTGGTATTGTCAGAGATCAAGTGATCCTAATTCTAGGGTTGCTGCCAAGTCTTTACAGACACCATAGCAGTTTCAGGGCTCTCTCAAAAGTTATCAATGATCTTTTAGGCACCAAATATAATGGCCTTTTCTCAATCCTCATTTTTGTTTTATTTCTCTGTAGTCTTTGGCACCACTGATCATTCTTTTTTTGATATTTTCTTCTCTCTAAGTTTTTGGGGACAGTACTCTGTCCTGGTTTTCCTCCTACCTATATGATCACTCTTCAGTTTTTACATTGGGTTTCATTCTGATCACAACCTATAAACATAGGTGTCCTATAGGATTGTGATCTGGGCCCTTTTTTTCTTTCTTTACACTATTCTTTACCATTGGTGATCTCATTAGCTCACATGGATGTAGTTATCATCTCTATGCTGATAATTCTCAGAACTACCTATCCTTTCTTAATGTGCCTGCTGACCTTCAGGTTTCTAGGGAAACCTGTTTATCAGGTATCAGTAGACATCTTAGACTCAACATGTCCAAAACTTAACTCATTATCCTTATTTCTAAATCCTTGCTCACTCCTGCCTTCCATATTGCTATTTAAAAAAATTATTAATATTTTATATTTCTTATATCACCATAGAATCCCATGTATTCCTTTCTTTTCCCTTCCCTAAGATCCATTTCATATGATAAATAGTAGGGTTTTTTTTGTTTTTAGAGAGGAATTTGCATATTGGTCTCCCACTTCCACCAAACGATGGGTTGGACATATCTGCTCGTATCTCTTCATTTGCATTCTGTTTGATCTTTATAATTTGTCATCTTTTCTTTTGACTTTTGGTATGTCATTGTTCTTTCCATTTAAAGCATTCTGCTGCTATATATTTCGTTTTCTTCCTTCCCTATTACTGTTGAGGACACTATCAGCCTCCTGGATTTCCAGGTTTACAACCCAGGTAGAATTCTGTTCTCTTCACTATTTCTTACCCTCCTTCCATTCAATGCATGGTCAAGACCCATCAATTTCATCTTTGTAACATTTCTCATCTAATCCTTCTTCTCCTCTGATAAGACCATCATCCCTAATGTCATATTTAAACTATTTTCATAGTTTTTTAATGAAGTATCTCTTTTATTTTATTTTTCATTTATTGAATAAAACAAGCAATTTCATAACAGTATAATAAAAAAAGATTACTGCACTTGAAACTGCAATGCTATTATTTACTTATTATTCTTTTTAATTATATTATATTTCTTTTTTTCCCCTTTTTTTCTTCCTTCTCCCACTATCCTAGAGATGGCTACTATCAGACACATATAGGTGTATATATATTTGTATATTTTTACATATATATATATAGGTATGTATATATGTAAAATCATTCTATCTTTACTTTTATTTATCAGTTCTTTCTCTGAATGCAGAGAGCATATTTCTTCATATATTCTTTATAGTTAACTTGTATATTTATAATAGTCAAAATAACTTAGCCACTTAAAGTTGCTCTTAAAACAATATTGCTATTAATATCTACAATGTTCTCTTGGTTCTGCTCATTTCAATCTTCATTATTTAGTACAAGTGTTTCCATGTTTTTGTAAGACCATTGAACTCATCATTTCTTGTAGTATAGTGATATTGCATTACACTTAAATACCATTCCCCAATTGATGGGTATCCCTGAAATTTCCAGTTCTTTGCCACCACAAAGAGAGCTGCTAAGAACACTGTAGTATATATGTAGGTCTTTTTACTTTTTCTCATCTTTGGAAATAGACTTAGTAGTGGCATCACTAGGGTGTCAGGATGAAACTTTCTCTGGTGGTTTATGGTTTCTTTTTGGGCATAATTACAGATTGCTCTCCAAAAGGTGTGGATAAATTCATAATTCCACCAACAATGAATATGTCTCAATTTTTCCATATGCCCTCCAACATTTGCTTTCTCCCTCAATCATTTTAGCCCAACTGATAGGTATAAAATGATATCTCAAGGCTGTTTAAATTTCCATTTATCTAATCAATAAATTGTCTTATCTAATCAATAATAATTTTGATCATTTTAAAAATATGGCTAAAAACCTTTTTAATTCTTCATTGTAAAACTGCCTGGTCATATCATTTGGCCATTTATCAGCTGGGGAATGACTTATATTCTTATAGATTTGACAAAATCCTTTATATATTTTAGGTATGACTTTTTATGGGTTAGCCTGCCTCAAATCTCTTCTCCCTTTAATCCATCTTCCATTCAACCACCAAAGCAATTTTTCTAATGTACACATCTGACTATGTCATTTCTCACTCCCATTCCATAAACTCCAGTGGCTCACTAATATTCCAGAATCAAAACCAACATTTTCTGTTTTGTGTTTAAAGCACTTCATAACCTATACATTTCCTAGCTCTCTATCTTTTTATATCTTACTCTGGCATATCACACTGCCCACCTTGCTATTCCACAAATAAGAAACTCTGTCTGTCTAATATGACTATTTTTTCTAACTGGTCCCCAGGCCTGAAATACTCTTCTCTACATTATCACCTCTTAGATTCTTGCTTCTTTCAAAGCCCAACTAAAAATCTCATTTTTTACAGGAAACATTTTTCAATTTCTGTTAATTCTCGTATATCCTCTCTGTAATTTCCTGTTTATTCTGTATATAACTAGTTTGTACGTGATTGTTTGTTTTTGTCTCCTCTATTAGATTATAAGAGATTGGCTTTTTTTGTTTATTTAGGATATGGCACAATGCCTGGTACATGGTAAATATTTAATGAATGCTTATTGACTGATTGACTGTACATCACCTTAGATGGACTTTTCCTACCTTTCCTTTCTCTTTTCTTCTCACTCATGGTGTGACCGATGAATTTGATGTGTGTCCTTGTTACATCCATTCCCTATTTAGGAACCTTCCAAGCTATTTTATTATCCAGGAAATGCAAACTTTTCAGCTGGATGCTCCCTCAATTAGTCCCGTCATACTTGTTATCTAATATCATTTGTCACCACTTTCCCCATACAAATTATCTACTTCAGCCAGAGTAGGTTCAGTGTCACAAAATCACAAAATTGGGACTTCAGATGTCATTTTATTCAACCAATACCTAAACAAAAATCATTTTTACAACATAACAGAAAAATTCATGCTTCTATTTTCTTTGTATGTCTGCTTTCTTTACTTCTATCCCCAAATTCATGCTATTCTTCCTACTTAGAATTCCATTTTTTGTGTCTCTCTTCCAGTTTTCTCTATCTATTGCACTCAAAGCTTATTTTCCCCCTTAATTCAAATTCTCTGAGACCTTCAATATCGAATACTTGAATAATTTCTTCTTGTGTTGAAATTTTTTCTTTACCTACTGCTTGCCATGTCATTATGTTGTCTTCCCCTCTCCATTTTTGCAATCACATGTACCAAGGGAGATAAATTTAAGACTAGGAGGAAGGTTAAAGATCATTACCTTCCCTGTCTCCTTATTTCAATGATGAGGAAGTGAAAAACAGAGCAATCACATGGCTTGCCAAGATCTCACAGGTAAAGTATGTTCGTTTTTTCCCCTCTATTTCTAGCTCAAGCGGGACATAGTACGAGATATATATTTAATATCTAAATAAGATGGAATATTGCATAATATACTCTGAATGAGAAAACCTGAATTTCATTCTGCCATTTAACTGACTTAACGACCTCTAGCATATCATTTAATATTGCCATTCCTCAAACTTCTTCATCTATAAGATATTAATACTAATACTTGAATGCTTACTATCTGTTATCATTATAAAAATTGCAAAATTTTATCTGAATGTAAATTATTAAGTAAATGCCTAGTTATTATTATAATTATAGATATATAGCTAGAAGAATCCTTGCAAATCATCACCAATAGCCCACAAATACATTGAGTATCTTTTGGATAGACTAAGATTAAATTTATCAACACCAATTTATAAATGTAAATAATAAATTTAACTTTATTTGGCATGTCATTCTGTTACAATAGCATTTTTCATCTGCTGTTATGCTTGGTTTGAACTCCAAGGGAAGAGATATTCCTTCCAGGAGAAGATTTCATCACCATGCCATTCATTCAGTTTTGGATATTCAATAACTTTACAACTCCATAAGGCTCTTCTTCTTCCTTCTTCTTCAATCTTCTGATTGAGGGGAAAAAGGTGAAGCACTAAACTCCTCTAGAAGCTTCCCATAATAGATCGCAGAGATTATAGATTTTCTAGTTCATTTTCCATTTTTTATCAGCAACTCTGCTTGGTTTGAATTCTACTGAACATTATGTCCCACTGCCATGTACCTTCTCTTCTCCATCTCTCACCTTCCAGCTTCCTTTTTGTGTATTATCTTCCTCATTAGATGGTAAGTGTTTTGAGGGCAAGGAATATCTGTTTTTATTTATATTCCCAACACTTAACACAATGCCTGTAACATAATAATAAAATAACAACAAATGTTTATTGAAGTGAATTGATTTTTTATATATTAGCTTAAAAATCCATTGAATTTGTGCAGTGTATCATGAAAAAAAAAGATATGAGGAGAACATGGTAACATAATATTTGACTTTAGATCTTTCTGGATGGATCACTCTATAATAATGCCATATAGGTTAGATTATCCAATCATTTGATTGAGGTGTCCATCCACCCACTATCATTACCTCTTTTCTTTTTCCTCTGCATTTACTTAACTGGCACTAGACTAAGATAGCATACAGGATACTGTCAAAATAAAATAAACCCATGACCTCAGTCCCATCTATCAATTAGTGAAAAGATTAACCCATTCTAAATAGAGACAGGGAATAGATCCAAATCCCACTTACTGTAATGTACCATAACCCCTTTCTTCTAGTTCTTATTGACACATGCTCTGCAATTTATGTTCTTAGAAAGTTTCCAAGAATGCTAGCAAATTAAGTGACTGGCCCAGGTTTACAAGGCAGTGGTTTGAAGGCATGTCTTCCTGATTCTCTCCATTATTCTTTGCTGCCTCTCTATGTTTATAATTAATGATACAGATCTATGTTTCTTGCTTGGAACTATTTTCAAATATCCAGTGAACATCAAACCATACAACTACAACAAAACATGCATATATGCCAAATTCTTTTATATGAAAAACTAAACCACGGGAAATAAATTTTATTTGAAGGACGTGGTGGAAAATGGAATCTATTTGAAGATATAAAAGAGAAACTGAGGAATAAGTCTGAATTTTGCTAAACTTTTAAAGGTCCCAGGTTCACATATTTCAGGTATGTATGCAGAAGAATGTTTATTTGATTAAAACCAGATCCTCTTCATCTATTTCAATCCTTATGGTCCCCTTGTGATTTTAGGCATAATGGAGGGCAAATTTTAAGCATCTGTGAACATTTCTGTTTTCAAAGAATGATAGGACTAGATGGAATGGAACTGAGATTCATCCTTTTCTTCCCTGCATGCCTGAAAATTAATCTTTTGCTTTTCAATGACTTAAAAAAGAATATTGGTAGTGAAGGATATACCACCTTTACCACCTTTAATAGAAAATACCTAATTGAGCTAATTATGCCCTTTTGTGCTAATCTTTCTCTTGAGATGAAAAGAAATTAGACTGTTTTTTAAAAGAAATCAAATCAGGGAATCAAGAATTGTAATAGTATTAAAAACACCACCATTACACGAGCTCAAAAGACACCCTTATCTTGGCTATTCCTTTACTTCACAATTACTAGATTAATTGAGTTTTAAGGGAAAAAAAACAAATTCTTTGAGGCAACAAAATTCTTTCAGACTGATCAGTTTCCTAAAGTGGCAGTGAAATCAAATTAATATAATTAATTTTACCTAATGTAATCTCTCCAGACCCATAGATGAGCTATGGCCTCAAGTAGCTAAGGCTTCCCCTACTCCAAAATTATTTTATTCATTTTATCACTCCTTTACCCAAAAAACTTCAGTGGGGGGCAGCTAGGTGGCATAGTGGTCTCAGACACTTAACATTTCCTAGCTGTGTGACCCTGGGGAAGTCACTTAACCCCAATTACCTCATTAAGAGAAAAAAAAAACCCTTCAATGGCTTCCAGTTACTTTTAGGATAGAATTCAAACTCCTCTTTTTAGCATAAAAATTCCTCACTACCTGACCCAAACTTTTATAGACTAAAAATAATTCAGTCTCTTTCCATGAATTCTGTGGTCCTATCAAATTGCTATTTTCCCACACATGACATGACTTCTTTCATCTCTGCAGTTTTGTGTAGTGTATCTCCCAGGTCTAGAATTCATTTTCTCTTTACTTCTGTCTCTCAGAATCACTGTTCTCCCTCAAATTCTGTTCAACTTTCTACATGAGGAATTTTCCAGTCCTAAAATTCTAAAAAATTCCTCCATAAACTCCTTTGTAGTTTAGTAATTTTCATTTGTGTCCAACACTTTGTGGTAACTTTTTGGAGTTTTTTTGTTGTTATTTTGAGAAAGATACTGGAGTGGTTTGCCTTTTACTTCTCCAGCTCATTTTACAGATGAGCAAAAGGAGGCAAGCAGAATTACGTCATTTGCCAAAGGTCAAATAGCTAGCATCTGAAGTGGGATTTTAAACTCAGGTCTTACTGACTCTAGGTCTTGCTGGCCCCCTAGCTTCCCCCTACCCCAATTCTCCTTGTCACCATTTTATTTTAAATTTTAATATTTTGAAAATGGCATCAGTTCCCACAACAACTAGAGGAGGGAAAGCTAGTTCATTGAATAATTTAGAGTTCATAGTATGAGAAAATAGGTTAACAGAATTGGAGATATTTAGTTTAGAAAATGGTAATGATAAGAAAGAACCATCACATGAAAGACAAATGAGCCCCACTGCCAAAAAAAACTTTTCTTTTCTTTTAGCTTGAACTTCAGAGGCTAGAATGGGAGCACAGAGTGGAAGTGAGAAAGAGAAAAATGTTGTCTTTTGTATAAGGAAAAAAGTTCCTAAAAATGAGAGATCTCTAAAAGCATAATGGGCTGCCTTGATAGAGGATGATCACTAGTCAGGTATAGCAATAGTATTACAAATTTAGAGTTAGAAAAAACCTTAGAGATCATTAAATTTAACTTCTTCCCAACTCTCCCATTTTCTAGATGAGGGAAGTAAGCACAGAGAGCTTAAATGACTTATACAGAATAATTCAATTATTAAGTATGTAACTGTGGAGGGGAGTAGAAAGGGAAGGGTGTTGAATCTCTATCTTTTTGAGAAAAGATTATTGACCTTTCTACTATACCTTGCTGCCTGTTATACAGAAGCTGGCATTGATAATTACTAAAGTCCCTTCTGAATCTTAAATGACATGATTCTGGCATCTTCACTTGGTGATATTCCAAGATGGAAGAAAATGTTACCAAACTTTAAACAAGAGAACGATTTATTTGTTCTCATACTGCATTTGCCTTTTTGTATCCCCAGCACTTAGCCTAGCACTCTGTAAATCCTTAATAAATGTTTATTGATTAATTGACCTAAGACAGAGGAAGTAATTTTTAGATAGTTCATGGAATATTCACAATCCATAGAATCTAGCCCATTGGCCCCAAATTTTAGCAGCAGGTTTCCTAGAGCTATACTATAGGAATATATATATATATACATATATATATATGTATATATATATATATATATATACACACACATATAGATATGTACACACATATATATAGATTCATACATAGATATGTACTTATATAAATATAAATTCCTATTTTTGCATATAGTGATTATTAAAATGTATATGTTGCATTGTATAATGCATAAAAATATATAGACATGCACATATATATAAATACATGTATATAAATGCATAGATACACATAGAAATGGAAATAGAAAGAAATATATATAAAGATATACATGTATCTTTAGAGTTAGAAACTCTAAAGATAAAAGAAACACATAAACACACAGAAATACATGTTAAAATGTATATATTGCATTGTATTATATAGACATATACATATAAACACATGTACATGTACACATCAGTACATATATAAATACATGTATAAATACACATAGATATATCAAATGTAATATATATATGGTATAAGAATTATATTCCTTATCTTACATACAGTAGATTTTAAAATTTATGTGTTATGTTATATTAAAAAACATATGAATGTGTATATGTGTTTTCCAGACAGGGGTAGGACTCAGTGACTTCTGCTTGTTTCTGTCATGTCTAAAATTTCAGATTTAACAGAGACAAGCAGGAGCTATTGAGTCTTACCCCTGTCTGGAGAACAAAAATCACTAGTAGAGAATATATGACAAATGTTCATTTATCATTTTCTTGATGCTTTTCAGTGAGTCAGAAAACCCTCTGTCTGCTGAGGAAGCCTGTTCTTCTTTTTGAATATGTATAATTATTAGGAAGTTTTTTTTTTTTCCTTACTTGAAGTCTAAATTACTTTTCACCACTTGCTATTGCTCCTGATTCTATCCTTCAACGCCAAACAGAACAAATTGAATTTCTCCTCCATGCAAGAGGCCTGCAAAGACTGGAGCATGCTGTCATGTCCTCTCTCTACCCCTATTCTTTTCTTCTTTAGATTAAACAACCTAATTTCCTTCAACTTCTTTATTTCTCCAAACTCTCCCCATTCCCTCTATTTTTATAATGTAAAATGAAACATTTTCGGAGGTTTTTATCATTTTCTTTTCTTTTTACCAATCTCTCCCTCCTCAAAGCGCCCCAAGCCAAGCCTGAAAAAGGAAATGATAGATTTTTCTCAGGATATTTCTCTGCAGGTTCAAAAGAGGAAATACCAGATAATGCCTGAGAACTCACTGACTTAGAAAATCCCTGGCCCAATTAGGCTGACCTCAGAGTTTTATATAGAAAAAATACCAGGCCTAAGTTGAAATTGGAGGTTTAGGGTGAGGAAGAAGAAAACTATCTTTGGTTGTTCTACTAAATTAATATCTTTATTTGTTTCTTTATTTGAGAGATAGTGTGGTATAGTTGGTAGAGAGAGTTTTGGATTTGAGTCCACACATAAAGGCCACATGGCCCTGGACAAATTGACTTAATAGCTCTATGCTCCAGTTAACTTTCTTTTTAAATTTTTTTTCGAAGAATGAAATTTGTATATTTGTAACTGTATAATTTTGCTAAATATTTCAGTCTACCTCATCAGTAGTCATCTAGGAAAAGCACTTTATTTTTCTTTTTTTAATTTAATATTTTTTTTCTATTTTTTTTTCAAAAAATTTTATTTCAGAAAATGAAATGGTTATTTGTAATTGTACAACTTGTCTAAATTCCAGTCTAAGACTATAAGCTACAAAACAGACTCCCATCTGCAATGATAGAGGGAACTTCTTCACAGAGAGCTCTCTTACCAATCAAATCACACATCAATTTTTTAAAAAATTCCATTTTACCATTTCCATACCCCATCCTCTCCCCCTTGTCTCTGTCTCATTATTTCACTATATGTCTTTATTTTTTTTCTTTTATACATATACTTGACTACACTGAGCAATATGTATATATATATGCTATCCTTAGGGACCATGGCCCCAGACATGGGAAACCACATTATATAACATTGAAGCTTTCTATACTCTTAGAAGGTTTCTTAGATAGTCCTGTTGCCATCCCAAATCACAAAATCAGGCCTGATAGTAGATTATGCTATATTAAATTTTAATGCCTTCTTAATGTCCCAGGAATCTAATTAATTAATCAATCAACAAACATTTATGTATCAGCTCTGTACCAGGTACAGTGCTAGACCCTGGGTATACAAAAACAGAAATAAAATACTTTGTAACTTTAAGGAGTTGGCAATGTATTGAGAGGTATGTAGAAGAAAGGGGGAATACAATATATAAGTATATACATGTGTATATCTCAATAAGGAACTCTTGGGGAAGGATTTCCTTTATCCCTTTATAATCAGAGATTGCAGTTTTTAATCTATGTCTCTCTGTCTCTCTCTGTCTCTCCCTCTCTCTCTGTCTCTCTGTCTGTCTCTCTCGGTCTGTCTCTTTCTGTTTTTGTCTGTTTTCTCTGTCTCTGTCTCTGTTTCTCTGTCTCTCTCTGTTTCTCTGTCTCTGTGTGTCTTTCTCTCTCTCTCTCTCTCTCTCTCTCTCTCTCTTTCTTTCTCTCTCTGCCTCTGTGTCTCTCTGTTTCTCACTGTCTCTGTCTGTGTCTCTCTGTTTTTGTCTCTGTCTCTCTCTAAATTTTATAGAGACACTATAAGGTTTGAGGGTTGAGAAAGTTGATAAAAAGTAGTATATGTGCTGAGCTCTGAAGGAAACTAACAACTGTAAGAAGCAGAGAAGGGAATGCATTTTAGGCATGGAGATCAACTCATGCCAAAGTATAGAAATGGTCAATGGAATGCTGTCTGCTTGTCTATAAGCATTTATGAAACTATGCACCAGGCAGAGAGCTAAGCATTTTTTAAATGTTTTCTGATTGGATCCCCATAACAATGCTGGGAGGTTGATGCTATTATATTACAATTGAGGAAACTGAGGCAGATAAATACTAAATGATTTATTCAGTGTCAAATAGCTAGTAAGTATCTGAGGATGGATTTTTACTTAGGTCTTCCTGATTGCTGTCCCTGCTCTATGTTCACTCTATTACCTAGCAGGAGTGTTAGGTGTAAGAAACAGCAAGATGACCAATTGGCTGGATCAATATGTGTGTGAAGGAGAATAATTTATCACATGGCTAGAAAGATAGAATGCAAGTTTAAATTATTCATAGAAACATTGAAAATTTTGCCAATTACTACATTATTTTTCTTCCTTTTAAGATGTCATATTCTTATACTATTTATCTTTCAGTTATTGGTATGTAAGGGATTTTTTAATGATAAGTAAAATTTCTCCTTGTCATTGTAATTTCTTGTCGTTAAGTCATTTTTAGTCATGTCTGACTCTTCATGACTCCATCTGGGGTATTCTTGATAAAGATCCTGGAATGGTTTGCCATTTCCTTGACCAACTTATTTTTACAGAAATGGAAACTGAGACAAACAGGGTTAAGTGATTTCCCCGGAGTCACACAGCTAATAAGTGTCTGAGGCCAGGTTTGAACTCACAAAGATAAATCTTCCTGACTTCAGACTCAACACTCTATTGACTTTTGCCACCTAGATTCATATCATTCTCAGTCAAGCTCCATTCCTTTGTGGAATAATAGCAACTCTCTCTTTAGCTTTTAAACCATTTTTTTCTTGCCTGCAAACAGCTTAGCACCTCTGCCATAATGAAATCCTCAAAGAATTCCAATAAGCTAAGGCATGAGCTCCACTTCCTGAAAACATGTGGCTGTTCTCAATCAAGCATGGACAAGATTTTGTGACATGCAGCTCTACTGAATGGTCTCAAGTACTTGTCCAAAAGTTTCTCCCCAGTGAGATTAGAATGGCCTGATGTAGAATTTTTAAGCTATTCACTGGACCCCCTTTCCATACTGGGGTTATGCTAACCATGTTCTGGTCTCAGGGAATCTCTCCTGAAACTAAACAAAGTTGTGAAAATATCAGCCAGCACTTCTCCAGTTTCTACTCTAACTTCCTTTATCAGTCTTGGATGTCTAATGTTTGGCTTGGTGCCTTGTCAACTATAACATCCTCTAAAGCTTTTCCCACTGCTGCCCTAAGTCTTTTAGCACAGTTTCTAAGTCTCCCTTTGATAGCCAGAGAAACTCAATCTACCTCTGGCAGACCCCTCCCCACCCCCATCTTTTTGCATCTGGATGTAAATGAAGACTTATTGTTCTTCTTTGCTCCTACTTCCTTGGGTTTCATTTTTTAATTTTAAAATTAGGCTTTTTCAAGATAACTAGTCTCTGTTATCACTTCATATCTATCACATATGAGAGAAACTTGATAAACATGAAAATTGCAACCAAAAAAAGCCTCTTTTCATCACACTAATTCCTAGATGATTTATCTAATTAGAAGAGATTTATTGTATTTGGGAACATAAGCTGGGTCCTACAGCACAGGGAGGCTTAAATTCCTTGAGATTTTCACAGCTCAATTTTAAGATACCCTTTTCTTGAGGATAGTTTTACAAATGGCCTATTATCCATCCAAGATAGATCATAAGAACAAGGATTAGGAACACCTACTATATGACAAACACTATTAGGCACTTGGGGTAAAATATGAAAATGAAATACTTCTGACTAGCAAAGACTTTATATTCTAATGGAAGAGACAAGAAGCACAGATAAATTACTTTTGTAGCATAAATATAAAATAAAAGGTAGTTCTTGGAGAGAGACTAGCATTTGGAATCAAGAAAGTCTCATGCAGGAGACTATGTCTGAACTGTATCTTATCAGAGGAAAACAACTTTATGAAGCAAATGTAAGGAGGAAATGAATTCTAAGCATAAGGGCTTGCAAGTTGAAAGTTCATAGATTCAGAGTTGGAAGGTCAAGGCACCAAGCACTTATTAAAGCCTTATTATGTGCTAGTTTCTAAGCTTAGCATTTGGTATACACATACAAGAAAAGACAAGGTCGGAGGGAAGTCCCTATGCTCCAGGATTTTCTAATGGGGGAAGACTCTTTCAGGGGAAATCAAGTATATGAAGAGAAGTTGAAATAAGGGGATGGAAAGGGCATGCTGTCAAAGTCCTGAAAGTCAGAAGCTAATCCTGAAGGAGAATGAAGGGCGACTGCCCTCATCTCAAAATATGGGAAAAGAGAGTTGGCAAAGCAGAGGGATGTTTCAGGGAGAGAAGAAAGTCCCAGGTGCTGAGGTAGCTATGGCATAATGGAAAAGTTTGGAAAATCAAAAACAAAGCCAGCAGGGACCTAAGAGACCAATTCCCTCATTTTACATATAAGGAAATACAGGCCAGAAAGGCTGTGTGACCAAGTAGTAAGAGACAAAGACAAGTCTGAACACTGGTAGCCTGACTTCAGAGCCAGGGCTTTATATAACCACAATGGTTCCATTTAGTGTATATGTGCACACATTTGTGTATAGGGATGCACACATATCTATATGTATATGTGTGACATGTGTAGACACATATACATTCCTGCATATTCACAGATATTTCTGTATATATGCATGCCTGCAATCCATGCAAAGGTGTATTTATATAAATACAATATGCATATGCACATATGTATGTACACTAAATGGTTTATACATACATAATTATATATGTATATATATATTCATTTGTATATATACATGCAAGTTGTCAATACAGTGTGCATATAAATTTGTTGCATGTAGACATAAATGTACAACTATGCACGTCCATAACATATTCAGTTACATGTGAGCACTATATGTCATGATATAAATGTGTAGACCTATGTGTGTATGTATACTGTGTGTATGAATAGGCATTCATGTTATATTACATCTATATAAGCATGTATATTGTGCATATGTATATTTGCCATGTAAACACATGCATGTGATTTATCTACACCTCTCTACCTACCCACTCCCTATATATACATATATATGTTTATATATATATATATACATACAAATTCATATGTGTGTATATGTGTGTGTTTATTTGTGTGGGTTTGTGTATATATATTACACATATATATACACACCCATGAATACATATATATATATATAATATCAACCAAGATTATTAGCTTTATGTATTTATGAATGAATATAATTTCAGTATATTTGTTAATTATTTGTATTATTCCAAATCTATTAGAAATGGCTACTTGGTGCAATAGAACAGGGATCATATTATAACCAGTCCCTTTTTTGCTCCTACCTACCTGTATAGGATCTTAGATAAGTTATTCTATGTCCCTAACCCTCAGTTTCCTCATTTGTCAAATGAGAGAATTAGTCCAAGTTATTGCTAAGGTTTTATTTCTAAATCATGACACTAAAATCTGTAGTGTAATTTTTTCAAGAGAAAATATTCCATCTTCAAATTTGAGTTTTAAAATCTAACTTCAAAATCCTTTAAAAATGCACAAAGGTAAGTTCTGAATCTAAGGTATCAATCATTCTAGGTCATATTTTAGAACATAATCATCATCCTGGAGTAAAAGGTTTATTTTGAATGCATTTTCATAACAATGTGAAATTGGGATTTTGTGTTTTACATATAGATATAGCTTTAGATAGATATAAATATCTACATATATAGATATATGTTTTTTGCTTCCTGTTGTTTTCTATAAAAATAAATGTTTTGATATTTCAACTCACCCATTCATTTGATAACTCTTTTGTACACCTATTATAGGATGTGCAAGCACTTGGCTAGTCACTGAGAATCCAAATATAGACATACCTTGCCAAACCTGTCAACTTTCAAGAGACAGTTCTATTCCGTCTCTTCAAGACAGTCTCCTAATCAAAATCTGCAGTAATTTGAACTTCCTGGAACACTTTTGGCACTTTTTGGTCTCTGCTTCTCAATAGCTACTTTTTAAGTTTTTCTCCTAAATATTTTTACTTCCACAAATTGAATTTCTTATGTTAGAATCTAGATTTTATGTTTTTTTATACTTTCCACAGGGTGAATGGCCATGTTTCGTACATAGCAGCATCTTAATAAATTAATGGTTGATTAAGATTGTATGGTATTATAACTACAAATTATAGATCATCAAACTATCTCATTTTTAAAATATGCAGTAAGAATTACTGGGACCAACATGCTTGTGTGGAAAAAAGACTAACAAGTGAGAACTCACCTACTCTCTTCGTATTATCAAATTATGCATCAAGTTCATTGTCATTTTGTAGTGTCTACCCAAGATATATATATATATATATATATATATATATATATATAATGATGGTGATATCTATCCAACCATATGTCAATCTATAAAACAAATATTCCTTAATCTAAACTTATTTTGCTTTTTTTTTCTTGTGCAGATATACTGAATTAATTTATATGATTATAGATCTCATTTAGGATTCTCCAGAGTATTCTCAGGTTTGATGTAGTCAGCACATATGCACATAGGAACAGCTGTAAGATCTCACAATCTATATGAAATCTCTACTTCATTTAGATTCTCCATTATATATCTTCCAAGACAGTGACAAATATGTTTGGCAAGCATTACTCCTCTCTATTTCTCAGTTTTATCTGAACTTCAATCAAGAAACTTGTATTATTTCAGCATATTGTCTTTCTTGGAGTGAATCAAATGTGAATCAAATGGATTTTAAAAATTATATATATCTAGTTAACAAACAATAAAAAGATCTTGCATTATCTGTACCTCTTAGTAAATTATGCAATTTTTAAAATTCTACAACAGAATATGACGTGAAAGTTTGTCTCTTCACTTATCATACATTCATCAGTAATACTCCTCATGCATGAGCAAATTATTTTCCTAAAGATGGGAAAGTACTGATATTTGTCTTCATTAACTTAATGGGAACAATGATTGTGATACGTTCCCTCAAGCCTGTGGCATCTTTTTAATTTTTCAGATATTTAGAAATCAATGTAACATCCTCAAAATTATGTTACCTCAAAGGCAGATCTCCTTTTTGTATACTTAGTCTAGCCCAGCTGTCTTTCCTATCTTTGCTTACTTTAAAGTTTAAAATATACAAAATTTAAGGTAAACAAAGATAGGAAGGACAGCTGGTCTAAACCAAGTATACATGTCATTTTTTTTAGTTTGTTTCATGTACATATTATGGATTATGATATTAAAGTTCAAAATTGCTGGTTCACTGTAATTGATAGATAAAATGGTTTATTATAGAAATCTTTACTGATCTTTTTCATGGCTTGGTTGTTCTCCCAGTTATCCTATTTAATCTATTCTTAATGAATCTCTGTGATGACTGCATCCTTGTCTAGATATTCACTGGCCTTCCCTTTAAAAATTGAAATTACATAAGAATCCAAGGCACTGATCTACTGTTTGCAGACCACCCTTTACTTTTTTAAAAAGTCAGAACATTTGCAACACTTCTCCCCTTTCCTATCTGAGATCACGAAGAATACTTTAAAAATCACCACTGCCAGTTCTCTTTATACCCTAGAGCATGGGTCATTTAAGTTTAGTGATTTGAATCTCTACTGTAAATGTTTGTTTTATTTACATGTGTTTTTCTTCCTAGAAACAGTTCCCTAATGAGAATGCTATTGGACTGCCTCTGTTTGGGCAATTTTTTTGGTCAGTGTGCTTGCCTTTGGAACCAGCTTTCCTTAGTAATTGTGTACTTGTTAACTAAACTAGTTTCAGGGATTTTGAATCTTTTATTGGGAAGGATGAGTATGATTGAAGCTGTAGCCTTCTGT
This sequence comes from Myrmecobius fasciatus, assembly GCA_023553655.1. Lineage (NCBI taxonomy): Eukaryota > Metazoa > Chordata > Mammalia > Dasyuromorphia > Myrmecobiidae > Myrmecobius > Myrmecobius fasciatus. Next base: position 60,523 of record JAJPUD010006817.1, read on the forward strand.
TAAAGGAATCCTTTATCTAAATAATCAGTTCCTGCCCTGCCTTATCTTCTGACCAGATTCTCTGTAACTGTTTCTAATTGTCTTTCTTCTATTCTTTCTACTTTTCATCTTAATCTGCACTTTGTTGGCCAAAGACCAGGTCACTGTCTCATCTGAAGGTGAGCATTTATATCTTATCCCAAATAGTATACTATTTCTAAAATATAGTTACCTATTTCTGTCAGATAATGCCATTTCATATCTAGAGCCAAATTAGACTTTTGCTGTCCTAGAAATTCTAGGGAGCACCTCCACCCCCTTAGAAAATGAATGAATAAGGATTTATTAAGCACTCTATCAAGGCACTATTGTAGTTCTGGAATATAAATTAGTTTTATGGCAACAGACAGGTTCTTCTTAATGTGCATGGATTCCCAAACTAAAAGTCCTATTTTATTGGTTTCATGTACATTAGTTGTATCCAATGTCTCTCTCTCTCTAAGTAATGCATTTCTCCTATCTGATTCAATCACAAGATATTTTGATACCAGCTGATAAGGTGATCTCTATAAATGTCTGACCTCATCCATGCTTCCATGAGAACAGAGGGATATATACATCAGGGATGAGTTTATGACCAATACTTTTATTTTATCATATGACCTGAAGAATGAGAATTTGGAAAACTCTAATATTATCAGATTTCTGTTACTGATATTTATTTTAATAAGAGAAAGTACCTGACATTTTTTGTACAAATAAACTGCAAAAATATAAGATATTTAAAAACATTCATAAGCCAGATGACATTGTTTTCATAAATAAAAATTCAAAAGCAAAAGAATGAAGAAGATAATTTGGTTATTTTTCATGTTTTGTATTTTGCATATGCAATAATCCTGGCAAATATTTAAATATTGCTTTAAGCTCTGTAAAATATTTTGTCTAGTATACTTTGTAAAAAGTATTGAATTAAACATTTCATTCTACTTTTCTTCTATTCTTAGAGGCAAAAAACATTTCTCTGGGGTCTGTCACTTCTTCCATCAGCCAGCTTTTCAATGCACTGGAATCATGCCATCTTTGATGAGAACAAATGAAAAGTGAATCATCTAATCCCAAATCCTCTCCCAAAAAAATGTTCACAGATTGTTCAAACCATAGCAGTGGTATATAATCCATATTTTACAAGATTTAGAGATAGTTTAATAGATTTTCTACAGAAGAGGAAATACAGTAGGCATTACCTTGGACTCACATTCAGTAAAATTTGGCTTTAAGTCTTGACTAGCAGATTCTTACTGTATGGCCTTAGGGAAGTTATTTAAACTCTAAATGCTTTAAGAAATTCACTAATAGGGGCAGAGCCAAGATGGCGGAGTGCAGACATGACTCTCTGTGACCTCCTCTGACCTCTCAAACCAACAGCAGATGAAGCCCCTGAACTGGTTCTAGAGTCAAAGCTCCCTCAAATATTTGGACTACAACACATTCCGAGAAGTTATCTTGGAAGAACGTCAGAACAGGTCTGTTTCAGTTGGGCAGGGGGACAGTCTGCCAAGACCAGACAACAGAATGGGGAGACAGGATAGGAAGCCTGGCCAGGACTCAGAACAAGGCAGTCTCTAAGTACCTGGGAAGTTTCTGTGAGCCTCTTGGGCCACTCTGCTCTAGTTGCAGGCAGGTGCTTTGGCAGATCTGCCTTTTATAAAAGTTAGGTTGTAAACCACTGAGAACCCCTGACCTGGCCCTGAAAACCCAGCACCAGAAGTCCATCAGCAGAACTGCTCCAGGGCAAATTAAAGCAGCTGCCACTCCTCTGCTTTAAATAGACCTCAAGCCCTAAAAAATGAGTAAGAAACAGAAAAGAATTCTCACTATAGACAGCTTTTATGGATAGAGAGAAGAATAGGCCTAACATCCCGAGGTTCATAAAGGTAAAGCAATTCCAGAGGAAGTCAAAAAGGGAGACATGACCTGAACCCCATCTCACAAAGCTTTCCTGGAAGATTGCTAAAAGAATCTCAAAAGAGAGAAGAAAAATGGGGAAATTAATTGAGATCATTGAAAGAAGGATATAATGCCCTACAAAAAGATATATGAAAGAGACATCAATTCACTGAAAAAAAATCAATGAAATGGAAAAAGACTGCAACAAACAAATTGGCCGATTACAAAAGGAGCGAAAAAAAGGTAACTGAAGAAAATAATACTTTAAAAATTAGAATGGAACAAATGGAAGTGAATGACTCAATAAGACTTCAAGAATCAGTCAAACAAAAACAAAAAAAAAAATAGAAGAAAATATGAAATATCTCCTAGGAAAAACAACTGACCTGGAAAATAAATCTAGGAGAGACAATCTAAGGATTATTGGACTTCCTGAAAGCCATGATGAAAAAAAGAAACTAGACATTATCTTACAGGAAATCATAAAAGAAAACTTCCCTGGTGTTTTAGAATCAGAAGGTAAAGTAGCCATCCAAAGAATTCACAGATCACCTTCTGAAAGAGACCCCAAAATTAAGTGTTCAAGGAATATTGTGGCTAAATTTCAGAATTATCACACCAAGAAAAAGATATTGCAGCCAGAAAGAAACAGTTCAAATACCAACGAGACAAATTTAGGATCACCAAAGATGTATCAGCTTCCACCTTAAAGGATCAAAGGGCCTGGAATCTTATATCCCAAAAAGTAAAGCAACTGGGATTACAGCCAAGAATAAGCTATCCAGCTAAAATGAGCATTATCTTTTAGGGAAGATGATGGACATTTAATGATACAGGTAAATTTCACCTATTTCTAATGAAAAGACCAGATCTAAACAAAAAAGTTGACCTCTAAGGGCAGCTAGGTGGCTCAGTGGATAGAGCACCAGCCCTGAAGTCAGGAGGACCTGAGTTCAAATCTGGTCTTAGACACTTAACATTCCCTAGCTGTGTGACCCTGGGCAAGCCACTTAACCCCAATTGCCTCAGAAAAAAAAAAAATTCGACCTCTAAACACAGGACTCAAGAAGCAGAAAAAGTTAAAAAAGGAAAGAAATCTTGAGAACTATATCTTTGTTATGGATATACTGAGAGAATGCCGATATAATTTGATTTTATTTTTAAAATATGAAAAAGAAACTAGGTAGAAAGGGGATCATACTGGAAAAAGAGGGAAAAGGAGGTAAAATGAGGGAAATTATGTCTCATGAAGAGGCAAAGAAAACCTATTATAATTGAGGGAAAGAAGGAAGGGAGATGAGTATTATGTGAATCTTACTTTCATCAGATTTGGCAGAGAGAATATCAGAAATATTTGTTTTCACAGAGAAACTAGTCCCACTTTATAAGGAAGTGGGAGGGAAAGGGGAAAAAGGAAAGGAGAGACTAATAGAAGGGAAAATAGAAGAACCAAAGGAAAGGTATAAAAAGGGGGAGGGGCTTTAAAGGGGGAGGAGTCTTTGAGGAAGATGGTCATCAAAAGCAAAATACTGGGGAGGAGGCAAGGGAGAAAGGAAAAAAAACATAGATTTGGGTAAATAAGATGGAAGTAAATACAGAATTAGTTATTTTAACTGTGAATATGAATGGGATGAACTCTCCCATAAAACAGAAGTGGATAGCAGACTAGATTAAAAGCCAGAATCCTACAATATATTGTTTACAAGAAACACATCTAAAGCATAGTGAAATATACAGAGGGAAGGTAAAGGACTGGAGCAGAATTTATTATGCTTCAGGTGAACAAAAAAAGCAGGGGTAGCAATCCTGATCTCAGATCAAGTAAAAGCAAAGATAGCTCTAATTAAAAGAGATAAGGAAGGAAACTATATTTTATTAAAGGGTACTACAGATAATGTAGCAATATCAATACTAAATATATATGCACCAAGTGGTATAGCATCCAAATTCCTAGAGGAGAAGTTAAGAGAGATGCGAGAAGAAATAGACAGCAAAACTATGCTAGTGGAGTCTCTCAACCTTGCTCTCTGAGAACTAGATAAATCAAACCATAAAATAAATAAGAAAGAAGTTAAGGAGGTAAAAAAAAAGTGTTAGAAAAATTAGGTATGATAGATCTTTGGAGAAAATTGAATGGAGATAGAACTTATACAAAAATTGACCATGTGTTAGGGCATAAAAAAACCCTCAAAATCAGATGCAAAAAGGCAGAAATAGTAAATGCAATAAAAATGAAAATGTAAGGCCAGGAGAAAATGGACCCAAAAATTAATTGGAAATTAAATAATCTAATCTTAAAGAATGAATGGGAAAAGCAGCAAATCAAAGACAATCAATAATTTCATCCAGGAGAATAACAATAATGAGACAACGTACTAAAATTTGTGTGATGCAGACAAAGTGGTTATAAGGAGAAATTTTATATCCCTAGATGCTTACTTGCATAAAATAGAGAAAGAGAAGATCAATGAATTGGGCTTACAACTTAAAAAGCTAAAAAAAAAAGAACAAATTAAAAACCTTCAATTAAATATCAAATTTGGAATTCTGAAAATAAAAAAACCCAACAAAATAGACAAAATTTTAGTTAATTTAATTAGAAAAAGGAAAGAGGAAAATCAAATTGTTAGTCTCAAAAATTAAAAGGGAGAACTTTCTACCAATGAAGAGGAAATTAGAGCAATAATTAGGAATTACTTTGCCCAACTTTATGCTAGTAAATTTGATAATCTAAAGGAAATGGAGTAATATCTACAAAAATATAGATTGCCCAGGTTAACAGAAGAGGAAATAAATCATTTAAATAGCCCCATTTCAGAAAAAAAAGTAGAACAAGCTATTAATCAACTCCCTAAGAAAAAATCTCCAGGGGCAGATGGATTTACATATGAATTCTACCAAACATTCAAAGAACAATTCATTCCAATACTGTATAAACTATTTGAAAAACTAGGGAAAGAAGGTGTTCTACCAAATTCCTTTTTGTGACACAGATATGGTGCTGATAGCTAAACCAGGCAGGGTGAAAACAGAGAAAGAAAAGGATAGACCAATTTCCCTAATGAATATTGATGCAAAAATCTTAAATAAACAATTTAGCTTATTTTATTATTATTATTATTTTTAGCAATGAGATTACAGAAAGTCATCCCCAGGATAATACACTATAACCAAGTTGGATTTATATCAGGAATGCAGGGCTGGTTCAACATTAGGAAAACTATCAGCATAATCAACTATATTAATAACCAAACTAACAAAAATCATATGGTTATCTCAATTGATGCAGAAAAAGCATCTGATAAAATCCAACATCCATTCCTAAAAACACTAGAGAGTATAGGAATAAATGCACTTTTCCTTAAAATCAGTAGCATATATTTAAAATCATCAGCAAGCATCATATGTAATGGGGACAAACTACAATCATTCCCAGTAAGATCAGGAGTAAAACAAGGCTACCCATTGTCACCATTACTAGTCAATATTATATTAGAAATGTTAACTTTGGCAATGAGAAGAAAAAAGAGGTTAAAGGAAATCGAGTAGGTCATGAGGAAACCAAATTATCACTCTTTGCAGATGATATGATAGTATACTTAGAGAACCCTAGAGACTCAACTAACAAACTACTTAAAACAATTCACAACTTTAGCAAAGTTGTACAATACACAATAAATCCACATAAATTAGCAGCATTTTTATATATTACCAACAAAGTTCAGCAGCAAGTGATACAAAAAGGAATTTCTTTCAAAATAACTATCGATAGTATAAAATATTTGGGAATCTATCTGCCAAGGAATAGTCAAAAACTATATGAACTAAACTAAAAAACACTTTCTACCCAAAGTCAGACCTAATCAATTGGGAAAATATCAAGTGCTCATGGCTAGCCTGAGCAAATATAATAAAAATGACAATTCTATATAAATTAATCTATTTATTTAGTGCCATACCAATCAAACTCCCAAGAAATTATTTTACAGACCAAGAAAAAAAATACTAGCAAAATTCATCTGGAATAACAAAAGATCAAGAATATCAATGGAATTAATGAAAATAAAATGCTGATGAAGGTGCTCTAGCTGTGCCAGATCTAAGATTATATTATAAAGCAGCGATCATCAAAACCATTTGATAATGGTTAAGAAATAGAGTAGTCGATCAGTAGAATAGGATAGGATCACAGGACAAAATAGGCAATAACTATAGCAATCTAATGTTTGACAAACCCAAAGACCACAGCTTTTGGGATAAGAACTCACTATTTGACAAAAACTGCTGGGAAAATTGGAAACTACTATGGAAGAAATTAGGGTTTGACCCATACCTAACACCACAAACCAAGATAAGATCTAAATGGGTTTATGATTCAGACAAAAAGAGTGATATTATACAAATTAGAGGAACATAGGATAGTTTACCTCTCAGATCTGTGGAGAAGGAAGGAATTTGTATCCAAAGAAGACTTGGAACTTTTAATTGAACACCAGATAGATAATTCTGATTATATTAAGTAAAAAGTTTTTGTACAAACAAAACTAATGCAGACAAGATTAGGAGGGAAGCAATAAATTGGGAAATCATCTTTACATGTAATGGTTCTGATAAAGGCCTCATTTCTAAAATATATAGAGAATTGACTCAAATTTATAAGAATTCAAGCCATTCTCCAATCAATGCATGGTCAAAGGATATAAACAGACAATTTTCAGATGAAGAAATTAAGACTATTTCTAGTCACATGAAAAGGTGCTCCAAATCATTATTGATCAGATAAATGCAAATTAAGACAACTCTGAGGTACCACTACATACCTGTCAAGATTGGCTAAGATGAAAGGAAAAGATAATAACAAAAGTTGGGGAGAGGATGTGGGAAAACTGGGACACTGATATATTGTTGGTGGAGCTGTGAATGGATCCACCCATTCTGGAGAGCAATTTGAAACTATGCTCAAAAAGTTATCAAACTGTACATACCCTTTGACCCAGCAGTGTTTCTATTGGGCCTATATCCCAAAGAGATCTTAAAGGAGGGAAAGGGACCCACATGTACAAAAATGTTTGTGGCAGCCCTTTTTGTAGTGGCAAGAAACTGGAAACTGAATGGATGCCCATCAATTGGAGAATGGTTGAATAATTTATGCTATATTAATGTTATGGGATATTATTGTTCTATAAGAAACGACCAGCAAGATGATTTCAGAGAGGCCTGGAGAGACTTGCATGAACTGATGCTGAGCGAAATCAGTAGAACCAGGAGATCGTTGTACACGGCAACAACAAGATTATACAATGATCAATTTTGAGGAATATATAGCTCCCTTCAACAATGAGATGGTTCAAATCAGTTCCTGTTGTTCAGTGATGAAGAAAGCCACCCAGGGAGAGGCCTATGGGAATTGAGTGTGGACAGCAAGATAGAATTTTCATGCTTTCTGTTGATGTTTGCTTGCATTTTGTTTTCTTTCTCATTTTTTTCCTTCCTTCTTGATCCGATTTTTCTTGTACAGCAAGATAATTGTGTATGTATATATATACATATATATATATGTGTGTGTATATATATGTATATATACACACACATATATATATGTATATATGTATATATGTGTATATATATATATATATATATATATATATATATATAGGATTTGCCATATATTTTAACATAGCATGTATTGGACTATCTTCCCTCTAGGGGAGGGGGTGGAGAGAAGGAGAGAAAACTTTGGGACAGAAGGCTTTGCAAGGTTCAATGTTAAAAGATTACCCATGCATATGTTTTGCAAATAAAAAGCTTTAACAAAAAAAAATTTGAAAAGAAACTCACTAATACTGTAAATTCCCTACAGAGGCAAATTTATTTTTTTTCCAACAAAGTCTATATTGTGAATGCTGAAAAGGAATTGAATTGAATACAAACTGAAGGAAGTGTTCTAAAATTACTTTGTGGGGGGCAGCTAGGTGGCACAGTGGATAGAGCATCAGCCCTGAAGTCAGGAGGACCTGAGTTCAAATCTAGTCTCAGACACTTCATACTTCCTAGCTGTGTGACCCTAGGCAAGTTACTTAACCTCAATTGCCTCACCAAAAAAAATAATAATAAAATAAAATTACTTTATGATTATACTTTTCAAGGAATATATTAGAGGGTTCATAATCCTCTAATATAGTTTGGGGTAGTGAAATAAATACTTTGGTCAAAAAAGAAAACACTTGGGGTGAGTTTGAACAAGTTTAAAGGTACTAAAGTAACAAGTACTAAAGGTACTAGATGGTAAAACACTGACTTGTTTGGCTCATTTCAGGTGAAAACTAAAGGTTTTAGTAGATCTCAAATTCTATATGAACTAACAGTGGATGTTAGTGGCCAAGGTTCAGCTGCATCAACAAGCATGGTGTCCCTGACTAAGAAGGTGATGGTGAGCTTGCTGGACTCTGCCCTAGTCAGACCCCATTTTGGAATGTTCTGTTTTGTTCTGAGTGTCATATTTTATTTATTATTATTGTGTTAAATTTTTTATTGGTGTGCTTTGTTTCTGGGTAATATTAACTTCTCATTAATCCAGCCCCACAATGTACCATTCTTTATAAAAATAAGATAAAGTAAATAAAGTCTTTTGGTGTCATAATTGTAGTGAATGCAACATGTAACATTCTTCACTGTTTTTTTTTTGTTTTGTTTTGTTTGTTTTTATAATGTCTTAATAGAAAGTAAAGAAGAGCATTTTTACAATTGGCATGTTGTGGAATATAGTACATAAGTTGGATAAACAGCCTGTCACCACATTTCCACTCTCCTCCTCTCCTTCTCAGATGTGGCAAGAAAACATCATATTTCAATAATGTCCTTTAACTAAAGTTAACTAGAGTCAGAGCTAACAGCAAAAGCCAAATGCTTCAATCATGTTGTTCAGCTTTGGAGATCAGGTCATCTACTGCATCAAGTAAAACTTTTATTTAAGAACAGTTAGTGGAAATTGAGCTCCTTTAGGTTAGGAGCCAACTTTGCCCAGATAACAATTTAGCATCATTTTATTGTGGGGTTGAAAGTTAGAGATTGTAGGTTCAACTCCCTACTCTACACTTAGTAGTTGCTCAAGTTAGTAAATAAATTTTAAGTGTCTTTTATGTGCCAGCCATGCTAAGCACAGGGGACTAAAAGAAAAGCAAAAGACAGTTTGTGCTCTCAAAGAATTCATGGTCTATTATGGAAGAAAACAACTTTGTTCAAGCATACTATACACAAGAAAATAGGAATAATCAACAATAGTAAAGCATTAGAATTAAGGAGTATCAGGAAAGATTTCCTCCAGAAGGAAGGATTTTATCTGGGACTTAAAGGAACACAGAAAAGTTAGTAAAGAAAAGAAGGGGGAACATTCTAGACATGGGGGACAGGCAGAAAAAATGCCCAGAGACTCAAGATGGAGGGTTTTGTGCAAAGAACAACAAGGAGGCCAGTGGCACTAATGTTGCTGTGGGAGAGAAGGGTGTGTGTGATTTGGGACAAGTTATTTATTTTTTTCTTGACTTCAATTTTCTCAGCTGTAAAATGCTGGGTTGGACTGAGTGACTTCTAAAATGCCTTCTAATCTAAAATTTTAGTTCTGTGATTTGTCTTAGTGTAAATGTGTGTGAATTTGTTTATATACGCACTTACATAAACTCATATTATATATATACACATATAACTTATGTATATAAACTTAAATTAGTTTATACATGCTTTATACATATTTAATTATATACATGTTGTCCCCCCCTAGCATAATGTTAATTCTTCTAAAGTAGAGATTATTGCTTATTCCTTATGATCCCCTTCATCTAACCTAGAGTAAGATCTTAAACCATACCTGTTAAATTGAATTGTGAATTTACCTGAATAGATAGTGACAAGTTACAAAGCTCCTTAATTGTAAACTTCAGATTTATGCAATCTACATTCCACTGGAAGAGAAGGAAAAAAGGAGAGAAAAACCAGCCTCCCAGAGGAGCCAAAATAAAATTTTCTCTAAAATTCATTCAGAGTTCAAAGATAAGATATGACCTGGTTTTGAACTTTAATGAAGAAACATAGTGATCAGATTCCATCATAGTGACCCTATCATTTCATCTATCATGGAACATTTCATCTACCATGTTTTAGCAGGAGATAGTAAAAGATATAGTAAATTCCTACAAGAAAAAATAAATATTCTTAGTAGGATAGCCTCATATGAAGTTATCTTGGCCAGTTCAGAAAATGCATTGGAAAAAAGATATCTTTATCACAAAAATCCTGCCACTAGCTCATAATCAAGTCCTACCTTAAATTTGGGGTTGGCTTCCAGGTTTAATGGTCTTCTTCCAATAGTTGGAGGAAATTCCAACTCATCTTTGGTGCCCATTTTAAGACCCTGATTCTCATTTAGGTTGTCCCAGAGAGATTCATAACTAGAAGAGACCCTACAAGCCACAAAATCCAATCTCATCTTACAAATAAGAAACTAAACCCTAGGTAAATGAAAGTTCTTATTCAAGATCAAACTTATTCATGATCCAAACCTGTCACTTCTGATCCTACTTTCTTTTCATGAATACTATGATGCTGAGTAATTTATACCTTAAAGGGTCTTGCTTTTATCAGTAACATCTCTACATGGGGTCCATTGCTCACATAAAGGGTGATTGAAATTTTCCAAATTATATGGCAAGAGGAAATTATGTCCCAGGAGTTCAAGGATGCCTCCATTGTCCATCTCTATAAATGTAAAGGGAATAGATTATCCTGTGGCAATATCGGGGGAGGGGGTATCTTTCTCTTAGTCACTGCTGGCAAAATTCTTGCCAGAGTTCTCCTTAATATGCTGATCCTTCACCTGGAAGAAGGTCATCTTCCTGAGAGCTAATGTGCTTCAGAAGATGACAAAGAATAGTCGATATAGTGTTTGCTGCCTATCAACTCCAGGAAAAATTTCAGGAACAGAACGGAGAGCTCTGTACAATATTTATAGATCTGACCAAGACCTTTGATACTCAGTTGTGAGGGCTTATGGAAAATTGTGTCAAAATTCTTCAACTTGAAAAGAATATAAGTGAAAACTAAAGTGAAGAGAATATTGGTGCATGATTTTTTAAAAAATTAATTTATTTTGATATACATTTTTTATGAATCATGGTACATAATTTGTTGTTTGTTTACAGATGATTGTGCACTTATCAGCCTCTGAAGCTGAGATGCAACCAAGTATGGATGGATGCTATTTTTGGCCTAACCCAGGTACTCCATCAGCCAACACCACATCATTCATACATAGAACCCTTGGTTACAGCAAATAGCAAAGTTGTGAATGCTGTGGATAAGCTTACTTACTTTTGCAATATACTTCCCAGGGATGTCCATATTGATAATTAGATTGACACATGCATTGCCAGAGTTAGCTTAGTGTTTGGAAGGCTCTAAAGGAAAGTATTAGAGAGAAGAGGCATTAGACTGACTATTGAACTGAAGGTCTACAGAACCATTGTACTGACCTCATTGTTGTGTGCTTATGTAACCTGGACAGTATACTTATGCCACATCAGGAAATCAAATTGCTTCAATTTGAATTGTCTTAAAAAGATTCTGAAGATCTCCTGGCAGGATAATATATCAGATAATGAAGTCCTTTTTTGAACTAAGTTGCCAGCCATTCAAAATCTACTGCAGAGAATGTAATTGCAATGTTCTATCCATCTTGTTCAAATGCCAAATGTAGACTTTCCAAAAAGCTTATTTTATGGAGAACTCACATGGGGCAAGTACTCACAAGGTGGTCAGAAAAAATGATACAAGAACATACTCAGATTCTCTCTTAAGAACTATAGAATTGGGCAGAGCCAAAATGGTGGAGTGAAGACATGACTCTCTGACATGTCCTCCTCTGACCTTCTCTCAAAGCAACAGCAGATTAAGCCTCTGAACTGATTTTTAAGTCAAAGAACTCACAAATATTTGGAGTACAACACATTCCTAGCAGAAATTACCTTGAAAAGCTCCACAGCAGGTATGTTTCAGTCAAGCAGGGGGTCGGGTGGTTTGCCAAGAGACTACGGCAGGAAGCCAGACAGCAATCAGTGTGGCAGTTTCTAAGCACCTGGGAAGTCCCTGCAAGACCCTCAGGCTACTATACCCTGGTTGCAGGCAGGTGCTTTGGCAGATCTGCCTTTAATAAAAGGTAGATTGAAAACGATTGAGAATGGGGGACCTAGCTGGGCCAGCTCAGCATCAGAAGTCAATCAGCCGAACTGCCCCATGGCAAATTGAAGCTTTTGCTGCTCCTCTGATTTAAACAAACCTCAACCTCTAAAAAATGAGTAAGAAAGAGAAAAGAACTCTCACCATAGGCAGCTTTTATGGGGAGAGAGAGAGGGCAGACCTCAGATCCTGAGGTTCCTAAAGGTAAAACAATTCCAGAGGAAGCCACAAAGGTAAACATGAACTGGTCCCCATTTCACAAGGCTTTCCTGGAAGATTGCATAAAGAATCTCAAAAGAGAGTTAGAAGAAACATGGGGTGACTCTTCAATAGATAAGGATATGAACAGAAAATTTTCAGATGATGAAATTAAAACCATCTCTAGTCATATGAAAAGTTGCCCCAAATCACTATTGATCAGAGAAATGAAAATTAAGACAACCCTGAGGTACCACTACACACCTGTCAGATTGGCTATATTGACAGGAAAAGATAACAATGAATGTTGGAGGGGATGTGGGAAAGCTGGGTCACTAATACATTGTTAGTGGAATTGTGAACTGATCCAACCATTCTGGAGAGCAATTTGGAGCTATGCTCAAAAAGTTATCAAACTGTGCATACCCTTTGACCCAGCAGTGTTTCTACTGGGCCTATATCCCAAAGAGATCTTAGAGGAGGGAAAGGGCCCCACATGTGCAAGAATGTTTGTGGCGGCCCTTTTTGTGGTGGCTAGAAACTGGAAACTGAAGGGATGCCCATCAATTAGAGAGTGGCTGAATAAATTATGGTATATGAATGTTATGGAATATTATTGCTCTGTAAGAAACGACCAGCAGGACAATTTCAGAGAGGCCTGGAGAGACTTGCATGAACTGATGCTGCGTGAAACGAGCAGAACCAGGAGATCATTATACACAGCAACAACAATATTACATGATGATCAATTCTGATGGACACGGCTCTCTGCAGCAAAGAATTGTCTCAAACCAGTTGCAATTGTTCACTGAAGAAAACCATATACACCCAGAGAGAGGGATATGTAATATGGACCACAACATAACATTTTCATGCTCTCTATCGAGGTTTGCTTGCATTGTGTTTCCTTTCTCTGATTTTCTTTTTTTTTTCTTGTAGATAGGATTTTTCTTGCATAACTTCTCAAGCATTTCAACATTATTAACATGTAGTGGACTTCCTGCCATCTAGGGGAGGGGAGGGGACTGGGGGTAAAATTTGTAATGGAAAGCTTTGTAAAGATCAATGCTGGGGAACTCCCCATACATATGTTATACAAATAAAAACCTTTAATAAAAAAAATAAAAATAAATTAAAAAAAGAAGAAACATGGGGAAATGAATTGAGATCAATTCAAGAAGGATATAATGCCCTCCAAAAGAGATATGATGAAGTCATCAATTCACTAAAAACAAAATTGGTAAAATGGAAAAAGACAACAATTCACTGAAAAACAAAATTGGTGAATTGGAAAAAGTCTGCAATGAATAAAAAAATTTCAATTGGCAAGTTATAAAAGGAGCTAAAAAAGGTAACTGAAGAAAATAATACTTTAAAAATTAGAATGGAACAAATGGAAGTGAATGACTCAATAAGACTTCAAGAATCAGTCAAAAACAACAAAAAAAATGGAAGGAAATATGAAATATCTCCTAGGAAAAACAACTGACCTGAAAAATAGATCTAGGAGAGACAATTAAGGATTATTGGACTTCCTGAAAGCCATGATGAAAAAAAGAACCTAACCGCTATCTTCCAGAAGATCATGAAAGAAAACTGCCCTGATATTTTAGAATAAGAAGGCAAAATCACCATTGAAAGAATGCACCCATCACCTCCTGAAAGAGACCCCAAAATTAAAACCCCAAGGAATATCGTGGCTAAATTTCAGGATTATCACACCAAGGAAAAGATATTGCTAGCAGCTAGAAAGAAAAAATTCAAATACCAAGGAACTCTAATTAGAATCACACAAGATCTGTCAGCCTCCACATTGAAGGAGTGAAGGGCCTGGAACCAGATATTCTGAAAGGCAAAGGAACTTGGATTACAGCCAAGAATAAGCTATCCAGCTAGAATGCGCATTATCTTTTAAGGAAGACGATGGACATTTAATTCACCTATTTCTAATGAAAAGACCTGATCTGAACAAAAAATTTGACCTCCAAACACAGAACTCAAGAGAAGCATAAAAAGGTAAAAAGGAAAGAACCCTTGAGAACTATATTTCTACTATGGGTATACTTAAAGAACAAGGGTATAATTTGATATTACTTTAATAATATGAAAAAGAAACTAGAGGTGGAAGGGCTATCATACTGGGAAAAAGAGGGAAAAGGAGGTAAAATAAGGTTAAAAAAAGGAGGTAAAATTAAGGTAAAATCTCATGAAGAGGCAAAGAAAACCTAATATAATTGAGGGAAAGAAGGGAGGGGGATGAGCATTGTGTGAATCTTACTCTCATCAGATTGGGCTCTAAAAGAATATACCAGACACATTTGATTTCCCAGGGAAACTTGTCCCTACTTATAGGGAACTGGGAGGGAAAGGAGGAAAAAAAAGGGATTGGCTAATAGAAGGGAAAATAGAAGAATTAGGGGAAAGGTGTAAAAAAGGGGGAGGGACTTTAAATGAGGGAGGACTGTTTGAGGGAGGAGGTCATCAAAAGCAAAATACTGGGGGGGGGAAGGGAGAAAGTGGAAAGGAAAAAGGAAAACATAACTTTGGGTAAATAAGATGGCAGGAAATACAGAATTATTTTAACTGTTAATGTGAATGGGATGAACTCTCCCATAAAACGGAAGCAGATAGACTGGATTAAAAGCCAAAATCCAACAATATGTCATTTACAAGAAACACATCTAAAGCATAGAGATACATGCAGAGTGAAGGTAAAGGGCTGGAGCAGAATCTATTATGCTTCAAATGAACAAAAAAAGCAGGAGTAGCAATCCTGATCTCAGATCAAGTGAAAAAAAAGATAGATCTAATTAAAAGAGATAAGGAAGGAAAATATATTTTACTAAAGGGAACCATAGATAATGAAGCAATTTCAATACTAAACATATATACACCAAGTGGTATAGCATCCAAATTCCTAGAGGAGAAATTAAGAGAGATGAAAGAAGAAATAGACAGCAAAACAATACTAGTGAGGAATCTCAACCTTGCACTCTCAGAATTAGATAAATCAAACCACAAAATAAATAAGAAAGAAGTTAGGGAGGTAAACAAAATATTAGAAAAGTTATGTATGATAGATCTTTGGAGAAAATTGAATGGAGACAGAAGGGAGTTTACTTTTTTTCTTTGCAGTTCATGGAACTTATATAAAATTGATGTATGTTAGGGCATAAAAACCTCACAATCAAATGCAAAAAGGCAGAAATAATAAATGCATCTTTTTTAGATCATGATGCAACAAAAATCACATGCAATATAAGGCCAGGAGAAAATAAATGAAAAGTTAATTGGAAATTAAATAATCTAATTCTAAAGAATGAATAAGTGAAAGAGCCTATCATAGACACAATCAATAATTTCATCCAAGAGAATGACAATAATGAGACAACATACCAAAATTTGTGGGATGCGGCCAAAGCAGTTATAAGAGGTAATTTTAGATCTCTACATGCTTACTTGCATAAAATAGAGAAAGAAAAGATTAATGAATTGGGCTTACTATTAAAAAAGCTAGAAAAAGAACATATTAAAAACCCTCAATTAAATATCAAATTGGAAATTTTGAAAATAAAAGGGGAGATTAATAAAATTGAAAATAAGAAAAATATTGAATTAATAAATAAAAGTAAGAGTTGGTTTTATGAAAAAACCAACAAAATAGATAAGCCTTAGGTTAAGTTGATTAGAAAAAGGAAAGAGGAAAATCAAATTGTTAGTTTCAAAAATGATAAGGGAGAACTTTCCTCCAATGAAGAGGAAATTAGAGTAATAATTAGGAGTTACTTTGCCCAACTTTATGCCAATAAATTTGATAATCTAAATGAAATGGAGGAATATCTACAAAAAATATAGACTGCCCATGTAAACAGAAGAGGAAATAAATTATTTAAATAGCCCCATTTTAGAAAAAGAAATAGAACAAGCTATTAATCAACTCCCTAAGAAAAAATCTCCAGGGCCAGATGGATTGACATGTGAATTCTACCAAACATTCAAAGAACAATTAATTCCAATATTATATAAACTATTTGAAAAAATAGGGAAAGAAGGTATACTACCAAATTCCTTCTATGATACAGATGTGGTACTGATAGTTAAACCAGGTACGGTAAAAACAGAGAAAGAAAACTATAGACCAATTTCCCTAATGAATATTGATGCAAAAATTTTAAATAAGATTTTAGCAATGAGATTACAGAAAGTCATCCTCAGGATAGTACACTATGACCAAGTAGGATTTATACCAGGGATGCAGGGCTGGTTCAATAGTAGGAAAACTATCAGCATAATTAATTATATTAATAACCAAATTAACAAAAACCATATGATTATCTCAATAGATGCAGAAAAAGCCTTTGACAAAATCCAACACCCTTTCCTATTAAAAACACTAGAGAGTATAGGAATAAGTGGGTTTTTCCTCAAAATGATCAATAGCATCTATTTAAAACCATCAGCAAGCATCATATGTAATGGAGACAAACTAGAACCATTCCCAACAAGATCAGGAGTGAAACAAGACTGCCCACTGTCACCATTACTATTTAATATTGTATTAGAAATGTTAGCTTTGGCAGTAAGAGAAGAAAAAGAGATTAAATGAATTAGAGTAGGTAATCAGGAAACCAAATTATCACTCTTTGCAGATGACATGATGGTATACTTAGAGAACCCTAGAGACTCAACTAAAAAACTACTAGAAACAATTCACAACTTTAGCAAAGTTGCAGGATTCAAAATAAATCCACATAAATCAGCAGCATTTTTATATAATACCAACAAAGTTCAGCAGCAAGAGATACAAAAAGAAATTCCATTCAAAATAACTGTGTATAAAATATTTGGAAATCTATCTGCCAAGGAACAGTCAGGAACTATACGAACTAAACTAAAAAACACTTTCCACACAAATAAAGTCAGATCTAATCAGTTGGAAAAACATCAAGTGCTCATGAGTAGACTGAGCAAATATAATAAAAATGACAGTACTACCCAAACTAATTTACTTATTTAGTGCCATACCAATCAAACTCCCAAGAAATTATTTTACAGATCTAGAAAGAATAGTAGCAAAGTTCATTTGGAAAAACAAAAGGTCAAGAATCTCAAGGCAATTAATGAAGAAAAAGGCTGATGAGGGTGGCCTTGCTGTGCCACATCTAAAATTATATTATAAAGCAGCGGTCATCAAATCTATTTGGTACTGGTTAAGAAATAGAGCAGTCGATCAATGGAATAGGATAGGATCACAGGACAAACCAGGCAATAACTATAGCAGTCTAGCGTTTGATAAACCCAAAGACCCCAGCTTTTCAGATAAATGCTCAGTATTCCACAAAAATTGCTGGGAAAATTGGAAACTAATATGGAAGAAATTAGGGTTTGACCCATACCTAATACCACATACCAAGATAAGATCCAAATGGGTTCATGATTTAGATATAAAGAGTAATAATATAAGTAAATTAGAGGAACATAGGATAGTTTACCTCTCAACCTCTCAGACCTGTGGAGAAGGAAGGAATTTGTGTCCAAAGAAGAACTGGAACTCTTAATTGAACACCAAATAGATAATTTTGACTATGTTAAGTTAAAAAGTTTTTGTACAAACAAAACTAATGCAGACAAGATTAGGAAGGAAGCAATAAATTGGGAAATCATATTTACATTTAAGTGTTCTGATAAAGGCCTCATTTCTAAAATATATAGAGAATTGTCTCATATTTATAAGAATTCAAGCCACTCTCCAATTGATAAATGGTCAAAGGATATGAACAGACAATTTTCAGATGAAGAAATTAAAACTATTTCTAGTCACATGAAAAGGTGCTCCAAATCACTATTGATCAGAGAAATGCAAATTAAGACAACTCTGAGGATTGGCTAAGATGACAGGAAAAGGTAATTATGAATTTTGGAGGGGATGTGGGAAAACTGGGACTCTAATACATTGTTGGTGGAACTGTGAATGGATCCAACCATTCTGGAGAGCAATTTGGAACTATGCTCAAAAAGTTATCAAACTGTGCATACCCTTTGACCCAGCAGTGTTTCTATTGGACTTATATCCCAAAGAGATCTTAAAGGAAGGAAAGGGACCCACATGTACAAATATGTTTGTGGCAGCCCTTTTTGTAGTGGCTAGAAACTGGAAACTGAATGGATGCCCATTAATTGGAGAATGGTTCAATAAATTATGGTATATGAATGTTATGAAATATTATTGTTCTGTAACAAACAACCAACAAGATGATTTCAGAGAGGTCTGGAGAAACTTACATGGACTGATGCTAAGCGAAATCAGTAGAACCAGGAGATCATTGTACACAGCAACAATAAGACTATATGATGATCAATTCTCAAGGACATGGTTCTTTTCAATAATGAGATGTTTCAAACCAGTTCCAGTTTTTCAGTGATGAAGAAAGCCATACACCCAGGGAGAGGCCTGTGGGATCTGAGTCTGGACCACAACATAGCATTTTCACACTCTCTATTGATGTTTGCTTAAACTATGTTTTTCTTCTCAGGTTTTTTTTTCCTGTACAGCAAGAAAACTGTATAAATATATATGCACATATTCGATCTGTCAAATATTTTAACATAATTAACACGTATTATATTTCCTGCCATCTAGGGGAGGGCATGGGGGGTAGGAGGGAAAAATTTGCAACAGAAAGTTTTTCAAGGGTGAATGGTGAATAATTACTTATGCATATGTTTTACAAATAAATAGCTTTAATTTAAAAAAAAAAAGAACTATAGAATTGAGGCAGCTAGGTGGCACCAGGTATAGCACCAGTCTTGAAGTCAGGAGGACCTGAGTTCAAATCTGGCCTCAGACACTTAACACTTCCTAGCTGTGTGACCCTGGGCAAGTCACAACCCCAACTGCCTCAGCAAAAAACAAAATACAAACAAAAAATCCTATAGAATTGATTGTATGAAATGGGAGACACTGGTATAGGATCACTCAGTGTGGTGTACCTTCAGAAGGTGGTGAGCTCCATGAGTAAAGCAGAATTGAGTTAACTCAAAGAAAACAAAAACAAAAACATGAGATGTGCAAGTTAGAGAAGCCACTAGAAATGTTCCTAGGGACTATTTTTGTCTGACCCATGGTGAAGCATTCCAAGGTCGTATTGATCTAATCAGCCACAATTCAACACACTAACTTAACTCTAACATGATGACATTATTTTAGTCCTCTTTGAGAATGAAGAACAACAAATCAACTAATCTCACATACAAACAAAGGTCTCAGAAGCTCATTGGTCCACCTAGCTTCTTCCAGAATGAGAAAATAAAATAGCCAATAAAGAAAAAGAAAAGTCATGATTTTATTTAATATTTTCCTCAACATCATTCAAGTTCAAATATATGTTTATTCTATTTCGTGTGCTTATGAAGGTGAATACTGCATTCTATTTCTACATTCTCAGGATTCAACTCTAATCAATTATCTTCCTACCACAAATTACCCCAAAGCCCAATACTTTTCCATTACTTTGTTTGATTGGGGTGGTATATTGCAATATGGTCTAATGATATGAGTCCTGAATTTGACTTTAGAAGACTAAGTTTTGAATCTCCACTAATGAGAGTTAAAAAAAAAATAATTTTTTGGAAATAACCTTGCAATCCTTTTTTTTTTTATTTTTACAGGATAATAAGATTTATAACTGATCATTTAGTCTACCTTATTTTACAGATCAATAAAGCAAGACCCAGAAATGTAAATCAATTTCCTCAGGTTCACACAGTTAATAAGTCACAGAGTTGGAATTTGACTCAAGATTCACTGACTGTAAGTCTTATGCTCTTTTGTGCTTTCTGAAAGAGTCATGTTTTCAAAGAAACTTAGTGCTGAGAATGAACATTTTCTAAGATTGCTGCCTAATGTTAGATAATAATATTGCTAAACATGAATATGCTGTTTCTGATATTTTCCATTTCAGGGTTTCCACCTACACAAACTTTTTTTTTTTTGCCTTTTGCTGAGGCAGTTGAGGTTGAGTGACTTGCCCAGGGTCACACAGCTAGGGAACGTTAAGTGTCAGAGATCAAATTTGAACTCAGGTCCTCCTGACTTCAGGGCTAGTGCTCTATCCACTGTGCCACCTAGCTGCCCCTACACAAACTTTTAACAAGAAAACCTTAGCAAACCTCCCATCTTGTTAACATAATTAGTTAGCATTCATTTTATCTACCAGTGCATGTGGAAGCAAGCTAAGACCACAACTGTATAACCAAGGAAATATTGGCATAACTTTGATGAGTCTCAGTTTTCCACCTGTAAGGACATAATATTTCTACTGCTTACCTCATAGGAGTATGTTGAATAATTTTTGAATCCCTAATGAAAATTGAGTTGTTATAGATGGAAACTCAATTACAAATTTGATTTCAAGCATTTTTTTTTACCTTTGTAGTCACTAAGACATCACATTTCTTTAAAAACTAACAAAACAGATTACTTTCCAGTATTACTGAACAGTAAAACTCCCAGATTTGCCAGAGATTTCACTAAGTAGCACCTCTGCCTACCATGCTGTGTCAGCACTTTTTGAACAATACAATTTCCACTAAGTTCCTGGGAAACAATATAAATTCTTCTCATGAAGAATATGAACTTTAAGGTCTTAATTTCATAAGGAATGTTTGATGGCAGTTTTCTAAATGTTTAATAAGATTTTTCTTAAATCAGTTTCAAATGTTGCCATGGATTGGCTCATAAATGCAGATGCAGTATTTAAGCAAACTTTTGGCAATTTTAATTTAGAAATTCACCTTTAAACTAGTCAGAGGAAAAAGTCTGATCAAAGGGAATGATGTTCATCTCAGGCTGTGAATATACATGCATCTAAATTTTTTTTTCATATTAACTTTCTTTTAGTGAGCATACTTAACATCAACAATTAATATTTGAATCTGAAGTATATTATTTCATCATACATGAAGTAAATACATTTGAGAAAAATAAAGCAAGAATTCCAATAAAAAATATATGGAAGGAAGACACACTTCCCTTCTTCAAAGGCCATTCATCTAGATTGAAAGAAACAAACAAAAAAAATTGAGCTAATAAAGTGTTAGTGATTAGTGAAATGGGGTGTCATAACCTGGGTTCAGTTGGTGGAAGACTGATTTCGATGAGACCTAAAGATCAGTCAAACCCACAAGGAAGAGGAAGACAAGGAAATCATGAAAGATCCCAAGAGTATGCTAGGCATGATGTGCTAGCAAGAACATTGGTGACTTCCAGCCAAGCCCTGAACTGAAGCTGACTTTGATTGACGTACTCCAATAAAGATTCGAAAATTACCCCAGATCAAAAAATGATCAAGAAATCCAATGAAAAACTAGTGACTTCCTCCATCTCAGAACTATTAAAAAAAACCCAGCAAGTCAGCATTCCCTAGGCAGTAGGAAAAGGGGCCACCAGCAATACCAGCACAGACAAGCAAGCTGGCAGCCTCCCAGCATGAACAGAGATGAGCCAGGAAACATATAGCTTCCAAGGAACTTATCCAAAAGACAGAAAGAGTAAAGGGTTCCCCTGAGAAAGTGCTAGGGTGGTCAGAAACTGGGAGGTATAGAATCTAGATCAGTCCTGCCCAGGGATCTAAGATTCTTAGCCAAGTATATGATGGAGCCAGATCTAACTGAATTATGAGAGCTAGTTGTTAATTTTTCAGTAAAATTTTTCACTTACCCATTGGAAATTGGCAAAAGATAAAATCAGGGGTTTATTTATTGTTTTGTTGATTGTGCTAGACTTAAGAAAGCAATAAGCAGTTAAGTAATGCAGTGGATAGAGCAATAGTTCTAGAATAATGAAGATTTAGTTTTCTGAGTTCAAATTTGACCTCAGACACTTAACTAATTGTTTGACTCTGGGCAAGTCATTTCACCCTGTTTGCATCAGTTTTCTATTCTATAAAATGAAACAAAGCCCCAATTCAAGAACCAAGTTCTTGGAGTGAACAAAGACACCAACAATTATAATGAATTATTATATCTATAAATTTTCCAAAATCCAGCTTAGAGGGGTAACTAGCTCCATGAAAACTATGAGACCCAAGGAAAATAATACATATTTTCTATAAAGACTTCATCATAAAAATAGCATTAACACAGCACATATTTACAAAAGTTTACAAAATACTTTCTTACATATTATCTCATGTGATCTTTACAACAATTCTTTGAAGTTCATGCTATTATTGTTTGACATATTTGACATATCAAGAACCTGAGGCTGAGAGATCAATTTATTTAACCATGCTAAGAAACAATAATTGAAGCACAGTCCTTCCTAATCAGGTGACAAAAAGAAGCTAGAAAAAAATCCACTGATCATTTCCTGAAGGAAATCCCTAAAGGAAAAGTCTTAGGAATGTCATAGTCAAATCCAGAGATTCCATATTAATGGAAAAAAAATGCTTCAAAGAGTCAGAAGGAAAGAGTTCAAGTACCTCAGAAACAAAATCAGAATCACATAAGAGCTGGCAACTTTCTAATTCAAATGAGAGGTCATTCTGAATACAACATTCCAAAAGGTAACCAAAAATAATAATATCATTCAAAGCTGAATTTCATCCTAGGGTGAAGTACGTGTATAGACCTTTAATGAGAGGACTTTTTAGGATTTCTGATAAAAAGATAAAAGCTGAATAGGGACTTTGAAATATAAACAAAAGAAAAGGAACTTAGAAAATTAAATTAGCAATTGGAAGGGGATATATGATGACTCAGGTCTAAAGTTTTATTAGGGGAAGAAGAAACAAGTGTCCTGTTAGACCTTTAATGTCTTCAAAGGACAAAGGATGCTTGAGGAAAATAGACCAAAGGTATACAAGGGGATATTGAAATAGGCATCAAATGAAACTAATTCTTAGCTAAGCCAGAGAGGAGAGACACACCCAAACCCACACCCATACCACTCTACACACATATACACATTTTATGATATCTGAATGTAATGGAACATTATTGAACAATTGAAAGATAACATGGAGTAATGGATAGAGAGCAAGGTTTATAGTTAGAATGTTCTGGGTTCAAATCCTGACTTTATCATGTACTGCTTACATGGCAACATCACCCTTTCCTAGATACCTATCTAATATTATAAATTGGAGAATAGTTGATCTGAAGAATATTGAGATTTTTTCAAAGAAGAGTTCTCTTCAACTATAAAACTACAGTTCTGGACCACAAAAATAATATACAAAAAGAGTTATAAAGTATTTCAAGAAGTAAGGATAATCTACAGTTTGTGGAAAAGGGATAAAGTTCCATGGAGTAGGCAGCATTTGAAGCACTAATAGGATTTTGAGAGAAAGGGATGGAAGGTTAGAGATTACCATACATTAAAGCATGGAATGAGTTGCTGGAGTAATTCAGTTTTGCTGCATTTACAAAAAGAACAGAGATTTGAGATAATGCTATGAAGATAAATAAATGTTTTAGAGTAAAGAGCTTAAGTACTAAATTGTTTCAAATCCATTTCTATAGCCTAGGGCTCTTCTATAACCACAAGTTTGAATTTGCACAAACCAGCCTTGCTAAATTGTGAAAACACAAATTATTCCTTAGTTTATTCATACACACCCCAATTAAATCATGCCAAATCATGCCAGAATAAAGCAAGCAAATCATAGCAATAATGAACATTCAATCAATGGGGAAAAAAAAGTAAATTCATTAAATGAAGTAGCACGAATTTCTAGCACCCATACTTAATGGTTGTTTCTCTCCTCCCTGGAGGAAAAAAAAAAAGTCTACTGTGAGAATGCTTTCTATTCCACTGCAAGTCCATTTTCCCCTATAGAATTATTCTCAGCTTTGAAGAGTTAATTCATCTCCCAGTTAACTATACACACATCATAATGTTTTCCTAAACTAGTTGAATCAAAATACATTCAAATTCAAGATCATTCCTTTTACACCTTTCTTTGTCTGCTTAGGGTAAGCAATCTAGCAGTCACTGACACATCTCTATGAAGATTTACTGTCTAGTTTTTCCAGCTGCTTTCCTGAGCTCTAGTGAGTTATATCTCCACTTGATCATATTCCTCTTTTACATCATTTGTGTCCCTGTTGAGAACATTGTTGGCTAACAAAAAGAACAAACAAAAAGTCATTTTTTGCTAGGGAGCTAAGCATAGTTGTTTAAGAGTTGGTACACAGTGGATCCTACTCACGGGCTGGTGAGGAAAATAGCTTATGATTTTCTCTGAATAAATGGGATTCTCTGTCACCCCTTCAATCATTATAAGAACTTGACCAATAGAAATTCCCCTAACATTTCTGTGACATGACATGATTCAACTCTTTGTATAATGATTAGTCTGGTAATTTGTGAAGGATGGATTTATGCAGATGAGATGGCAAAGATGGCAGAGGAAAGAGAGGAAGTATTTATCTAATCTCTACTGCATATCAGATACCATAATAAGCACTTTACCAATATTATCTCAAATAGAGAAAATATTTTGTAGCATGCTGTTAGGCATCTGGATGGCTCACTGGATAGAGTACTGGGCTTAGATTCAGTAAGATGTGGGTTCATATTCATTCTTAGATACTAAATGTATAACTCTGGTCAAGTCATTCAATCTCTGTTTATCTTAGTCTCCTCAACTATATAATGGGAATAATAGTAGTACTTAACTTGTAGGGTTGTTGTGAGAATCCTTTGAAATACTTATAAAGCATTTAACATGATATTTAGTTATATTATATATATACATATACAATATAATATATTATAATATATTGTTATATATTCTAATAGTCCAGGTAGAAGGAAACAATGATGAGAAACAGTTATGCACTGAGAGCACAGTATAGAAAACTACAATTAAATGTGGGAGAATATCCCATAGTTGTTTTTGTTTTTGTTTTCAAATTTTAAGTGACAACAGTTTTGAACATACATGATGAAGAATGATGGTCATTGAAAGAAATGAGGAAGGCCAGAGGAGAATTAAGGGAAGAAACTGGGGTTCATGGATTTTCAAAGACTAGCACTTCTGGCATGAAGACTTGTTGAGTTCTTTTCAGGACTGTTCATTCAACATTGGTATCTATCAGTCACCCATCTCTCACTTGTTGCTCCAAGGAATTCTAACACGAGCAGCAACCATACCCAGTAAGCCATCTTGAAAGATGGGCTAAACCTATTTGAGAGTAACTGCCAAGCCTCAATCCTATCCACATGTTAGAGGATATCTACCCCAAGCATGTAAAGATTTCCCCTGGTGGAATGGGTGCATAATTACAATATGTTCTAGCTAAGTCCTGAAAAGTACTAAGCCCACTATGACATTCTCTCTCTCTCCCTCCTTAGAGTGTCTTCTCTTTAATGGCATCTTTCTCTTTACTATAACTAACTCTGTTTAGACTGCTAAACTCCTCTATGGATTTAATCTACCATTTAATGGCATACTCAGGAATATTCCTTTAATGGATTCTTCCAAATTCCTTTCCTTGATAATCCTATTGTTATCTCTTCATTCTGTTTGTTATCTCTTCTCCTCAATAAACCTACCTTTTTTTTGGGGGTGGGGAGAATAATATGTTCCAATGACCATAAAGACAGCTGAAGCAGGCACTATCGAGTACATACTCAGACATCAAAGACAACAAAGTCATCCAGTGTTCCCAGGGCCATCAATTGTTAGGGCTTTTTTTTTGTCACTTGAACTTTGATGCTCTGGACAACAGAGTGAGGCTGATAACTCTGTACAATTCTACTACCCTTAAATCCAATTTGTGTTTGAGTAGAAACTTCACCCTATTATGTCATTCATCCTTTTCAAAAATGAAGCAGGTATGAAATCAAGAGGAAGAATAGATTTGGATTTAGAGAATGATTTTTTTCATGTTGGTGTACCATATAACTGGAGAAGTCTAATTCAAAATACAAATCTGAAGTTAGGAAAGAGGGTAAAATTACAAATACAAACTTAGAAGGGAGAGAGTTCAAACAAAGCATTAAGAACTGAAGCCCTGTTAGTTGATCAGGTTGATAAAGGACAAAAGATATAAACAGTGTAGAAAAGAGTTGATCTCTTATAACACCTATGTTAAGAGTATAGGGAGAAAAAGTGGAGGTAGTAAAGAAAGACGTATGAGCCAAACTAGAAGAGGTCAGTGTCAGAGAAGTAAAGGGAATAGAAAATAGAGTTTGCATTTTAGGAAGTTTCCATGTTCCTATTCTGTACCTGAATCCTGCGTGACGAAGTTTGAGCTGTCCTATCACTTGGATTGCAGGGACAACAGCTACTTAGCATCCTCATTTTTAGAGGAAGAACTTGACACTTCTCTGGGGATGCATTAACATACCAATGTACACTGTAGACACTGAGGCACCTTTCTTCCTACATTCTTCCTTAATGAAGGAAAATGGTTATATCCTTTACTTTTACAAAGAAAAAAGGCTGGAAACTAGGACTAGAACAAAGATATGACGTCAGAAGCAGGACTCACTGAAATCATAGCTACTTGAGGGCAGTGAGCTCTCTGTATTCCCATGTGTGGAGGCAAAGTTGGCCCCAGAGTCAAGAACAGAGCTGTGTGGGCAACTAAGGGTTAAGTGGGCCCAGCTGTGAAGGTTAAAGCACTTTAGGGGCCAGGAGCCAGGGAGATCATTAAGTGGAGTAAGTATTTTCTGTGACTGACATGTTAGTCTCAGAAAAATAAATCAATTGTCCTTTTAGTGACTTTTTTTGGGGGCAGGTGTCCTTTTTTAATATATATATTTACCCTCTTCTCTTATTAAAGTCCTTTAGGTTTCTAAACTCCCTCCTCAGATGCAGAAAAACAAGTTATTTAGTCATTTTTCAGTGGTATCCCACCCTTTGTGACTCCATTTGGATTATAGGGTATGTTCAGTGAAGCTTAGTATCTCTGATGGCAGGGCTCCAGAGCTCTTTTCAGAGTTGTTTTCCACCTTTGGTCACACCCAACTCTCATTTGTGGCTCCAAGAAATACTGCATGCATAGTGGCCACTTCCTGATAAAGCATTTTAACAGATAAGCTAAGAAAGCTGGGTTTAGGGTAACTAAGGAATCTCAAATCCTTCCGTGAGTTATGGGGCTGTCTATTACAAGCATGTGAAGACTTCCTGATGGAATGGGCAGATGAGAACAATTTGTTCTAAGGACCACAAAGTAACTAAAATAAACTCTCTAAAATGCTTTGAGCTTGGTTAAACACAGAAAAAACTAAGGCCATCAAGTCAAAAAACATCACCCATAACCATTTTACCATTTTTACCTATCTTAAAGTCTGGTGGTAACAGGTAAGTAATGAAACATCAGGTATGGAGACACTAAGAGCTGTAGTCACAACTTTGCACAAAAGTAGTACAGGTACAAAAGCTTCTCATTGGAAGCAATAGTGGGATTAAGCAATCCTCTGGTTATCAAACCAGCTTTTTAAGGAGTGAACTGCTAAACTCCTGCTGTAAAGGAAGGATTAGAAAAGGTGCCCTAAAAATTGAATGCTTACACTACCCTGGACTTTTTACTGTGACAGGCAAGGATTCCACCCTGTGGTCAACACACACACACACACACACACACACACACACACACACACACACAAATGTACAAAATCCTCCATAAAGATGATTCTACTCACATGTAGTTGAACAAAAATGACCTTATGGTTATCCAGTTAACAGGCACATTTGTTCCTCTTGCCGTTGAGTCATTTTATTTGTATCTGAAACTCTATTTTGGTTTTTCCTGGCCAAGGTATTTGAGTAGTTTTTCATTTCCTTTGCTAGCACATCTTATAGTTTAGGAAAATGAGGAAAATCCTAGTTAAATAAATTAACTAGGGTTATATATCTAGTAAGTCTGAGGCCATATTTGAATTTAGGAAGATGAATCTTCCTGATTCCAGGCCTAGCTACCCACTAAGGAAATTAAAAAAAAAAAATATCAGGTTTTAGATTATCATCCTGAGATCATAGATTTAGAGTTGGAATGGAGCCTTTGAAATTAGTTGAAAGATGAGAAATGATTGTCCAAATGGCAATACTAAATTCCATCGCATGTCTCCTGAAAACAAATTCCGTGTGTTTCTCACTGGAGCAAAATTTCCTCTTCATCATTAGACTCAAACATTGAGAGTTAATTCTAAGGATTGGAGGATTGTGAGTTGGGTTCCATATTATTGTCCATGTGATATTTCAATGGTCTATGCACTTTGTAAAAGAGCATGTAGTTGGTTCCCTTCAACAATAAAATGTTTCAAACCAGTTCCAATTGTTCAGTGAAGAAAGCCATATACACCCAGAGAGAGGGATATGAAATGTGGACCACAACATAACATTTTCAAGCTCTCTATTGATGTTTGCTTGCATTGTGTTTCCTTTCTCAGATTTTTTTTCTTGTAGATATGATTTTTCTTGCACAGCAAGATAAGTGTGGAAATATTTGTATATATATTCTATTTGTCAAGTATTTTAACATAATTAACATATAGTGGATTTCCTGCCATCTAGGGGAGGAGAGGGGACTAAGGAGAGAAAATTTGTAACAGAAAGCTTTGTAAGGGTCAGTGTTGAAGAATTACCCATACATATGTTTTGCAAATAAAAAGCTTTAATAAAAAAAAAACAATAAAGCGAGGAAATTAAAAAAAAGAGAGAGAGAGAGACAGCATGTACTACTTTGAATAGACCCAAATAAATACAGTGGCTGAGTAAGGAGATCATTGTTTGTTTATTTGTTTTTTATTGTAAATGTTGTAATTTAATTTTTAATCAGGATAAAATTTGCAGGATTTTCATTTAATTTTGCTGAAATATTTTGCATTTTGTGTCTTGAAGTAGCTATCAAACTGCATTATTTCAAGTCTTGGTAGAACAATAGACTTTAGAGATTCTAGGAAACTTAAAGATCATCCAGTTTCATAATTTCTTCATTCAAGTGAGGAAACTGAATCTTGGAGTGGGGGAAATGGCTTATCTAAAGCCATACAATTAGTTAAATAACAAAGTCTAGATATAAGCTCAATTTTTCCAATTCTCTCCCCTCTATCACAGTCACTATCACATTATATTACCTTTTCATTACAGAACCACAACATTTCACTATTGGAAGATGCCTCAGCAGACAAAACTCAACTTATACCTGAAAATAATATCTTATATAATATACTCAAACTGTCATCCTACCTCTGCCTAAAGACTTTGAATAGAGGAAAATCTACCTTATGAGACTTCACGTTTTGCAAAAGTAGAATAGATCTACCTGTTAGGAAACTTTTCCTTGCATGACACCATGCATGACATGCATGACTTGCATGACATTTTTTTCTTAATTTGCCTCTGTGAAACTTCAGTCTATTGGACATAGGTCTGCCTCCTTAGACAAAATAAAACAGACATAAAATATGTTCAAAGACTTACTATATTTTAAGCTCTAAGCACTAAGACTTTTTATTTGGAGTGAGGGGATGAGTATGTGCAGACACTATGCCAAATACTTTACAAATATTATTGCATTTGATTCTCAAAACAACTCTGTGAGCTAGGTGCCTTTTATTATCCCCATTTTATAGTTGAGGAAACTGAGACAGATAGAGGGTAAGTGGTTTGTCCATAATAAGTATCTGACAATGTATTTGAACTCAGGTCTTTCCAAACCCAGTGCTCCATCCATGGAACCACCCAGCTGTCTGCTTTAGGGTACCCTACACAATCCCTCTTCAATACAACATCTTTTCATACATTTTATGGAGCCACAATGTCCTCTGTGAGTGTTTTCTTCTTCATTCCTAGGCTAAATATCCCCAATTCCCTCAACAAGTTTTCATATGGTATGAACTCACTGCTTTCCTAATCATTTTCCTAGTTGCTCTCTTACTTATCAGTTTGCTCTTGATGTTCAGTCATTCAGTCATGTCTCTTTGAGATGCCATGGACCACAGAACACCAGGATCTTCTGTTCTCCCATCTTTTGAAGTCTGTCGAAATTCATGTTAATTGCTTCCATGATATCTATGCATTTTATCTTCTGCCATCCCATTCTCCTTTTGCCTTCAATCTTTCCCAACATAAGTGTCTTTTCTATTAAATTATCTTCTCATCATGTGGTCAAAATATTTAAGCTTCAGTATTTGACTTTCCAGTGAATTGTCTGAATGAATTTTTAAAATATTAATTGATCTGATCTCCTTGCTGTCCAAGGAACTCTCAAAAGTCTTCTCCACCTCGATGATTTGAAAGTACTCAGCTTTCCTTATAGTCCAACTTTCACAGGTATATACATTGTTACTGGAAATAAATCATAAATTTGATTACATAGACCTTTGTAGGCAAGGTGATGGACCTACTTTTTAGTATGCTGTTCAGATTTGCCATCACTTTCCTTCCAATGAGCTAGTACCTTTTAATTTCATACCTGTAGTTGCTGTCTCTTTGAGCACAAGAATATAAAATCTGACACTGCTCCATTTCTTTTCCCTCTATTTGCTTGTGATAGAACTAGTTGCCAAGATCTTGCTTTGATGTTAAATTTCATCAGCTTTTATACTCCTCTTTCACCCTCATCAAAACATTTTTTAATTCCTCATTTTCTGCTATTAAAGGGATATCATCTGTGCATCTGAAATTGTTGGCATTTCAGTCTACCACCAAATCCTGGCTTTTGATTCATCATTCTCAGAATGAACTCTGCAATACCCTTCCCAAAATATAAAGCCCAACACTTAAAATATAGTCTGATCAAGACAGAGTACAACATGAATATTATCTCCTTACTCCTGGAAGCTATTGGCCTTTTAAAGATACTAAGATTAAACTAATATTTTTGGTCTATCATTTCATATTGTGGGCCCATACTGAATTTGTAATTTGCCACCTACCCCTTCTTTTTTCTTTTTGAGAAAAATTATGTCTAGTCACATTGTCTCTTTATTGCATGTGTTCTCATTAAATTTGTGTTTATAAAATTAGACCCTTGTTCTAACCTTTTAAATCATTTTGGAAACTAATTCTGCCATTCTTACTAGCTTTGAGATAACCACAAATTTAGGGAGCATATCATTTGTACCTTTATCTACATCAAAAATAAAAATAATAAGAATAGGCACAAAAATAGATTCTTAAATCACTACACTTACCATCATGCTAGTTGACATCACGTCATTATGCATTATCTTTTGAGAAGTGATTTTCAGCCAGTTCCCAAATGTTTGACAGTTGTATTTTTATCCTTTTTACATTTCACTTTTATTGATGTTTTGTCTCTACATTATAGTCACAGATTACCCTAGCTTTATTAGGGTTTCCTTTTAACAAAGAGTACATTAGCAAAACTAATAATACAGTGACATCATTTGAAAGGTCATTTCACATTTACAGAATTCCCTATATTTCTATTTTCTTTAATTAACAGAAATATATTTTTCTTTCTTCTATTCTCCCAATCCTTTTGAAAAGAGAAAAAAACAATTCTTTTAATAAACATGCATAGTCAAGCAAAAAAAAATTCCCTCAATGGCTATGAATAAAAAGTGTCAAAGCCATGTAGATGGGACACTGGAAGGGATGTCCCCAAAAGTCTCATTCTGTGTAGAGTTTAGAACATAGCTTAAATGAGGTATGGAAGATATGAGATTGTAACATGAAAGTCCATTTTTCTCCCTAAGTAGGCACCTCTTTGTCTTGTTCTTTTTATAGCCCTGAACACTGGAGCCAACATCTTGAAATTCTTATTCCTTTTCAAACCCTCCCATTTCTTGGATTCTCAAAAGAGCTATATAATCAAAAAAGTAATGAAACTTGCCATCTTCATAACTCATTTGTCATAGAGTAAAATCTGAAATAAGATAAATCACATTAAATCCCTTTGATTAGCTATGGTGATATCAAAACATCTTTCTTATGCAAATAATCATCTCTAAGAGCAGAGACATTAAAGAATTATATGGTTAGTTAGAATGACCTTTATTCTTCAGTAAAAGAGATTGAGAAGTAGAAAGAGAAAAGAGGAAAAGCAGGAGAGAATAGTACCACAAAAATCTAGAGAGAAGAGAAAATCATGAAGAAAATTAACAGTATCCTAGAATGTGACTTCCAGCAATTGAGTTTTTCCAGATTCCATACTTTTCTAACTCACTGTCACAAATATTTTAAATTGCTTAGGATGAAGAGATAGAACATATCTAAATGACTAAGTTTTCAAAACATTAATAATTCTTTTTCTGTTTCCCAGTGATTTTTTTTTTAATGGAAGAGGATATCAGGTCTAGTTTGTGAAAACTGGGATAGAAGGGATTTTCAATCAACACATCATGGCTTACAGAAGTTTCTTCTTCCAAGAATAACCTCCAAGGGCCCTATTCAACAATAAATATTTCCCAACTTGCCTGTGCAGAAGCCAGTGTAAGGCCGCAAACACTATGGAAATTGACTCTGCATCCATCCGGCTGATTTGGCAGGCAAACAGCCAATGCACAAAAGAAAGTCTGTCTGTTTGTTTTCTTCATATTTTTCCTCCTTGCTCAGCACTAAGCCATAGAGAGTTGTGGAACAGCCTGGGAAGAATTTGTTAGACTTCTTACCACAGATCCACTAATTATGATGAACCAAGATTTTTAGTTAAACTGGCTGGGACTCCATTACTTTGGCTCACAGAAGATAATGCAGCTTAAAACTTCTGTAAATCACTATGGGAGAAGGGAGTTCATCCCCCATCATTACATTTTTAGAAATAAAACTACCAATATCCCCTTCATTACCTCTTTCCCAGTGAAAATAACTATTTGACTCTTTCCCCTGCATTATTGGCAGATTTACAGTACTTCATTTCTCTTATTTTTCTTCTTTTTTAAAGATGCATTAGAAGTAACATTATAAAGTGGACATAAAGTGGACATCTCTGATTCAGGACACCTGTGTTCCATCCCTAATTACATTGCTAATTGCATAACCATAGATCATTTGCCAAACTCTATGGCTCAGTTGACTCACCTACATAATGGAGATATTATATCAGAGGTACTTTGTGGTGGAGGATCTTAAAAGAACTAACCTTAACTCACAAACTTGCCTTCTCCTCCTTTCAGGGAAAAATTAAAACAGAAACATAAATAAAACAATAAATTATTGGATGTTTTGAAGATGATAGGGCAGTATAAGCAAGTAGAGAATGGGAAAAGGCCAGAAAAACAAGAAGAGATTTAAAAATTTGAACATGTGAATGAAGGTAATCTGTGAAGGCCTGTCAGCCGATTTGCATTAATCTTAGAATATAATCCATTTGGACTGTCATACTAGGAATTCACAACTCTAAAGATTGGATCATTCATAGGAAACATAGTAAACTGGATTACTTCATAGTAAACTTACTTTTCTCTTCCTACTTAATTTGGTGGTTAGGTTTACGTACACATTGGGTACTTACATATTGATTTCAATTTAGATCTCATTTACTTAAAATAAAACCATGTTGGCTGAGGGAAATGCTAACCTCTGTGTATTTAAGACTTAGAAAGAGGATAAAGGAGAGAACACTCCTTATCCCAGAGAAACAAAAGGTTAATAAAAGGAAGCTCATTTGAAGTCTTGGTGCTGCTGGGAGATTGGTATTATAGGGAATATAGATTCAAGATTCAGTTATTCCTGGAATCAAACTCCAGATAAGTGATAACATCGTGCTGTATTGTTTCAAACTATAGGTAAGCTTACTTTTATTTTGAGCCTCCAGAAGCCATTCTTGATGATCTAGTTTTGAAAGAAATGAAACTTTCTTGAAGGGGAAGAGAGCAGAAAGAAAATCATGCCTTCACAAAAGAATGGGAAGGAATTCTTTACCCCCCAGGACACTAATAACTCAGACTACTTTACTCACTATTGTTACCTCATGTGTCTACTTCAAAGTTCAAATGAGATAATATAACTCAAAAGATTTCTGAAAATTCCTTTGAAATCATAGTGCCTGGAACTGTCACAACTGAACTTATCTTTTGTGTTCTGACATTTCCCCTCTAGGAAATCCTACTAAATACTCAGGGGTAACCTTACATAATATTTAGTTTTAATATTTTAGTATGAATTAGGTCACCAAGAAGTCAGGTTTGTGAAATGCCTTGAGAATATGCCATATATTGATTAGATCAATAAAGTGTTTTTAGCTTGAAGAGCAGATCAAAGAAGTGGGAGGGGGCGGGATTGTGCAGTAATTATAGCTTCTTCAAATATTTGAAATGTTACATGGAGTATGAATTTATTCTGCTTGGTTACAGAAGACAGAATTAGGAGCAATACTTACTTGTCAAAAGATAATCAATTATAGGTTTTCTATAAGGAAAAAATTCCTTAACAAACTGTGTTATTCAAAAGTGGAATGAGTTACTTTGAAAATCAGTGTGTTCCCCTCTCACTGGTAGTCTTCAAGTAAAGTCTGGATGATGTCTTGAGAGGGTATTTTTAGGGATTCACACATACATATGTGTGTAAATGAAAGTATATAAGTATGAATGTATGTATAAAAATCTCAACTAGGTGAGTTCACCAGTTTCTTCCTGCTCTGAGAATCTGCAAAGACAAGTCAGTCAATACACATTTTTTAAGTACCTATTATTGGTTTCCTTTTTCTTTTCTCCTTGAAGAGGTAGAAGTATCTCCTGGTAATACCTTAAGTATTTAAATAACTTTATTAAGGAGCACCCACCTGTTCATTGTAACATAAGAGATTCTGAAGTTGCCTTGGAAACAGAAAACAATAGAAAGACCATAAGTAAAAAAGGTATTATTATGTTAGGCTAAATCAGAATAGTATGATATTGGAAAAGCAAACTAATAGAGAATAGCAAAGTTGTTTGATATTCAGTTTCCTTTCATTCAATATAAACACATCTCAGGCTATATAGAGAGTAGTAGCCTAGAAAATTAATATTTAGAGAAGATAAACTTTAAGCTCTCATAAAACGGTCATCTAGTATGATTCTAATAAATAATATTGAATTATAAATGCAATAATGAATTTCAAGGAGAGTATATAAGGTCATTTAGTAAGGGAATGAGACATACAAGTAATCATAATAGAAAATATGAAATTGCATTAGTAAATTGAAGTGCATTAGTAAATTTTAAAACAAGAGTTATAAGATCTGGAGTAGGATAGAGGAGTTTTGTTGATAAAGGCATTGAGAAGAGGCATTGAAACAACCATTTATATTTGCCTTTAAAGGATGTCTAAGAATTTAATAGATAAAGAATAGAAAAGAGTTTATTCTAGTGACGTGTGTGAAAGCAGAGTGAATTTAGAAGGGGAATAGAGAATCATTCAATTTAGATATGAGACAGTATGTGAGTAGGAGTAACGTGAGATAAGTCTGGAAATGTAGGCCTTGATTTTCTGGCAAAGGCTTTTAAAGTTTACTCCATAAGTAAGAAGATTTCTGAGCAGAATAAAATGCAAACATAATTATTCTTACAGTAATATGAATAAAAATTGAAACCAGGAGAATGGAGGCAGGTAAGAGTCTGTTGCAATTAAATGAAATAATGTGCTTAAGGCATTTTTCGAGCTTTTATAAATGCCAGCCATAATTATTCTTGATTTACAGGTTGGAAATGAAGCCTGAGAGGTTGCAATGGGAATACTGAAGAGGTAGAATTTGTGCAAAATGTTGCATATGTATTATTGATAGGATGTGGTAACAAGTTAACTGTGAAAAGCAGAGAGAAAAGAGTCAATGATAATCCCAAAGATATGAAAATGGGACACAAAGAAATCAGTTCAAGTCAAACTAAATGGTAAACAGACTTCGCAATGAGGTAGTCCCTGTTTGTCTTTACTACTACTAAATCATTCCTTCTTCAGAGGAGTGACTACAATGGATTTTTTAATTTAAAAAAATACTTCACAAAAATTTTTGATGTCACAATTGATCATTGGTTGTCCTTGTCTTTTGAAAGTCTCTTTTGACTTTGGGTCTGTTGTCCTAGAAAAATACAAATATGAGGCATTATCAGTTTGTGCACTGACTCCTGTTTTAAATGAAAAGATCTTCATAGTTTCATACTGCAAATACTGATGATGAAAGAATGATCCCCAAAAGGTGCAGGTGAATACTCATCAGTGCAGTTGTCATAAATTGTCTGTAGTAGATTCCAACATGAGCTATACTGTTAACATAAGGAGATAAGTCAAAAGTTTTCCCAGGTTTCAGAATTTCTTCCTCAAGTGTCTTTTTCCTTTGTAATTAGTGTAGTAGACACAAAGTTGAAATTTACAAGATTATTTGACATCTATTGAATGAGGAAAAATAGAGATATCTTACCAGATGTTGGAATTGGTTATTGTCTTTCTTTTTGAAGAAGACCAAAATAATATCACTATTTTAGAGTCAAGTTACAATGTGTACAGCTGTGGCTGATCAGACCAATACAAACACAGAAGGCTTCACCTAACAAGCTGGGCATAAATAGTTGATGGAAACATTTGGAGTATATTTTCCAAATTTGTACATCTTGCATTTCTTTTGAACTACTTCAATTCTGTTTTGCTAATAGAACACAGTGCCTTCTCTGTGTTCTATTTGGGCATGCCATAATAGGTGATCCTTTTCCAGTGTCTCCCATGTCACAAATCGATTACAAAGTTTTTCAGAAAGACCTTGAGAGTATCCTTGTATCTCTTCAGACTACCATGTGAACGTTTATTTTTACCATAGCAAGAAGAGAGACTCATTTAAAAAAAAAAACCCTGCTTATTAGATGTTTGGGGTGATTGTGAGATGTATAATTAATTAAAATTATTATTAAACAGAAGACAGTGGAAAGGCATTGGGAGTGTGGGGGCTTAGAGTCATGGATGCTTAGGTTTAAAAACTGCCACAAATACTTAGCAGCAATGTAATCCTGGGTGAACTACAACCTCTGTGAGGCTGTTATCTTAACCGTAATAATAAGACCTCAATCTATGATTATGTATTATGCCCAGTGAAGAACTATGAAAAAAATGGAGTAAAAATGCTATCAAGGAACTATATGATAGAAAAAGAAAATGGAATGACCATATGTGAGGGTGAGAATTGAAGAATGAACAGCCTAAATTCTATGAACAGATTCACATGTTCATGATGTCAAGGGAGAATTACAAAAACCCTAACCATGTTGAATGGACCTTTTGTTTCACACATATGAAAATACCAACCAAAATGGCACAAGAAGACTAGGCATGAATTGATTATGGTCTGAATTTGTGGAATAAATATTCAGATCAATGTTACTGACAAGTAATTTTAATATTTACTACCAATTTTGTATGTAGATTGATTATAGAAAGGGGCAAATATTTTTGTTTATAAAAATTGATAAAATTCAAGTGTGAAGAAATAGTTTTCAAATAAAATATGAGAGGTTTTAGGAAAAAAATCAAAGCTGATGAAATTTAAGTGAATGTTTGAGACTACATTTGAAGTCAAGATTTACTGATTTCAGTTCTGGCATTCCATCCCCTCTGCCATTTAACTGCCTGCTTCCTTGCTTTTTTACCAAGTTTTATCAATTATTCTTTACAATAACTCTTACACCTATTCTCATCTACCACTAGGTTCCCTCTTTCTTTACATCACATAAAATATTTTAAGGTTTTTCTAAATTGACCTCCCTATTGCAAACCTTTTACCCCTTCCAATTTTCATATATGTCTTTGTCAGATTAAACTTTATGAATATTATTTTGCAAACACTCTCTCCCCACTCTTGGTTCATAAATCATTAATAATAAATCCACTTCCTTCTGAGTTAAAGACTTTACCCTGGAAATTAAGACTCTTTCTATGATTACCTAGATTAGTCTTTCTAGTTTTAATTCTCAATCCTATTTAAACATCATACCATGTGACAAGCATTTATTAAATATATACCATACAGAGAGCTCTTTCAAGGTCATAGGAGAAACAAAAGTTTAGATTAAAATATAATTAGTCCTCTCAAGAAACTAACTTTCAGTATATGCAGATCCAGTATATGGATCTTCTATTTCAGTCAAACTGATATCCACTTTGAATCCCTTCCCTATCCCATCCACCAAACTGTGCACATTTGTAAATCTACGGGGAACATCCTTTGCTGTTCTCTATGCATACAAGCTTTCCCTCCTTTAAGAACAAGCTTAAGTTCCTTCTTTTCAAAGGAATGATTCCCTCCTCTGATCATTCATAACTATTATTTTATTGAAATCTATGGCACCTAGAATATGCAATCTTGCTTACTTATTTATCTTTTATATGCGTGATCTATCTGGTTAAGGATCATATGAGTTCCTTGGGTGAAAAGCCTATACCTTGATATGAGGACTACCCCAGTAACTTCTTTCAATCACTAATCCATCCAACAAATATTTTACTATGGGCACTGTTGTTTTACTAGAATTTAGGAAAAAATACCAGAAAGGATACTTAAGCTCTTGGCACTCATAATATAGTAATGAGATACACTATATCAGTAGATACTCCAATTTATTTTTGATAATATTTCTTTCTTCCAACCCAAAAGTTGTTGATCTAATAATATCTTCTAATGATAGCCTCTTCTTAAAAGCACATAATTTTTTTTTGTAAAATAGGAAGACAATGTAAGTCTCCAGGAAAACCTTCCAGGTATTTCCATTGGAATATGTGTGTATACATTTATACACATATTAATGTATATACATATGCACAAATATATGCTTGCATACAAACATATTTATATATAATTTCCATTTCTCCCTCTGGAAGGTTCATGATTCTTTAGAAAAGACCTTTAGTCTTTTCTAAAGTTATGACTTATGTTTCAGTTTTGATTAACTCAGCACTTCTTAATTCCATCTGGATACTGAAATGCCAAAACATAATCAGAAGGAGTTTTCTTTTGGCATATTTTCGACAACCAGAAGCAGAAACTTAAAAGCCCATTCTTGTGTGAGTCCATAGCCAGCTCTATGGACTAAACCATTTTTAATAGTTCATAGAAGGTTCAAGCAAACATCTGAAGACTTGGATGCTTTTACAGGCTCAACCAAATCTACAAATCTCTTGAGTTTTCCTCATCACTGCTCTTGCTCATTTTATAATAGACAGTTGTTGCTACATAATCAACGGGAAGATTGATTACCCAAGTTATTCTCCAGTTATCTAAGCCCAATGTTATCATCTGAAAATGATATTCAGTCTACCTAGGTATGTCACATGCAGGGCCTGTAATATTTTTAACAGAGCTATATCCACAAACTCAAGGAAAAACTGGACATCTCACATAAAGTACTGGAGTTTAAGTGAGAATGTGATAAGAAAATGCTTTTTAGCACACTTACAAAAAATATCTGTGGTAAACAACATTAAGTAAACTCATTCCTTCCCCCAAATGCAGAGAAAATCAATTGTCTTTATTGATGAATTAAAATAAACTTATTATGTATTTGTCATATACCTACCTGGTACATTGATTTTGTCCTAGAAACTAAATGAAAATTAGAAAATAGCCCTACCTTCAAGAAAATTATAGATCCTATTCAAATAAAAATAAGGTTGTTTAAAAACTACATCGACATTTGATTTTATAGTTTGCATGCAGTCTATAAAAAAGAAAGCTTTTATAGGTATTTCAGAAATGTATTCTTATTGCTATTAATAGACACTTTGTGAGCCCACCACTTCTTTATGAAGTCCTCTAGGATATTTGAATTAGCCCCATCCCACACATAAAATTGAGTATAATGCTTATCTCAATAGATAAAAAATCAATTAAAATATAACATATTGAATCATTACTTTTTTTAAAATTTCAAGTGATTATGCCTCATAAAAAAATGCAGCTTTCCTTAATTGGTAACCTGACTTAAAGGTCTGTTTTCCACTCTTGTCAGAAGGACAGTAATTATCCTAGATCTGGTATATGTAATATATATATATCTGGGAATAGTTTGCTTGGTTGATTTTTCTTCATACTTAATCATTCATCCACATATTTTTTCAGCATATGGGTCCATTATGTATAGTTCTTAATCTTCCATCTCTGCCAGTCATATGCCCTGAAACATAATAATGAAAATAACATGAGAATGCTGCCTTTAGCACCATCTATTATTTAAAGGACCTAAGAAAAAAGCACTTTTCCTAAAATAGTTTGAGATATTGCAGACCTAAGTGAACAAAGTACATATTTTAAATGTACTAAATCTATTACCTAAATATCAGAATCTTTAGCCTTGACAGTAATCCTCAGACATGGGAACCAAATGAAAGAAGGATTTTGGAATCAAATGATTACATTTTAACATGGAACATGGGAGGGTGATGAAAGCATATTAAGTATGAGAAAAAAGTCAAAATACAAACAGATGTGAACATTGCATTAAATACAAATAAACTAACACAACATTGACTAAATGCATAATAATGTAGTGCTTGAAAGAATCTCCAGAGGTTATCCTGTCTGTCTATCTCCAGGTAGGTTGAATTCAGCTGAATTAGAGATCAGATCTCATCTAGTTAGTTTGGGTACCTTATAAAAAAAAGTTCATGTGAATTCTTTGCCAAGGAGATGCAAGTGGAATGGGGAATGGAAAGAGGAGATAATGAAAAGAAGCACCCTGATGCTGACTTCCAGATGTTCTGAAATAACATAGGGTAATCCAAAGATGGAAGATGTTGATCCTCTGGCCATTTTCCTAGTGTACAGCAGTGAAACCCTGACCTCCCTGTGGTTTTTCCCCTAAATAATAGATGAATATGCTAGTTTGAGGCACATACTCACATTGACTCTGCCAGATGGATTTTTCTCATACTTATAACACCTCTTTTCTTCTTCACTATCATGTTTCAGGAAAATCATATATCCATAACGTTTAGAACTGTAAGGGACTTTAGCAATCACCTTAGCAAGTCTGTCTGACTTCTTTTATAGACAAGGAAGAGAATTGAGATTGTGGGAAGGACAGTAATTTATTTAGGCCACGCAGGTAATAAGTGACTGAGTCTAGTTCTAAAGCCATTTCTACTAGCTCCAAATCCAGGTCATCTTGCCAAAGCCACTGAGGAAGCATGAGCATGAGGAAGAAAGATAAAAGAGAAATATGCACAGATAAATGTATGGCAAAAGGGAAAAAGGATATTCAAAGAGGTGGTTGTATTTGGTTATCTTTTGTGTATCTTAACTATGAATATAGCCTCAGTATAAATATAAACTCTCAGTGAACAAGTATTTAATAAGCATCTACTGTCAGGCAATGCCATTTCTGGGGAGATAAATGCAAAGAATGAAACAATCTCTAACAAGAAGAATGTTATAGGAGAGACAACTATAAACTATATGAAGCACAACTTTGTTAATAAATATGTGCAAAATAATTAACTTTAAGGTATTTTGAGAAGAAAGAAAAGTAGCAATAATTGGCATGTGGAAAATCTTTGTACAAAAGAGAGTGTCTGAGCTTCATTTCAAAGGAAGAG
Source organism: Myrmecobius fasciatus (assembly GCA_023553655.1). Classification (NCBI taxonomy): domain Eukaryota; kingdom Metazoa; phylum Chordata; class Mammalia; order Dasyuromorphia; family Myrmecobiidae; genus Myrmecobius; species Myrmecobius fasciatus. The sequence goes on from JAJPUD010006817.1 coordinate 102,355, forward strand.
AGAAAGACTCTAATTCTTGACAGTAAGAAGGAAATACCTTATGGGAATAAAATTGAGCAGGATCACTTCCCTCAAATTTGATTTGATGGAATCATAGAATATTTGAATTAGAAAGGACCTCCACATCCTTCATGGACAATCTATGTCTCTGCAGGAAGATTGTGCCACATTCTGACAAGTGGGTATTTAGCCTTTTCTGGAAGATCTTCATCAAGGGGAAATCCATTGCCTTCTGGGAGAGATCATTCACTGTTGGAGCAGCTCTAATTGCCTGAAAGTTTTGCACACTTAAATCTGAAATCTGATTCAATGCGACTTTCACTTCTTTTCCTAATTCTTAAACCAAAAAGAGCATATTTAATCTTTCTTCCCTGGATAGAGTATAACCAGATGATCACTTTTCCTATTGTACATTATTCTCCCTTAATACATTCTGAGATCACATTAACTTTTCTGATTGCCATGGCATAGGTAGTATGTGGGAGATAACTTTGTACAAACATGTCTGGGAGTTGAAAAAATATGGATCATTTTTAGCAATAAAAATAATAGAAAAATCCATGGGGAAAGTCATTAAGCCCCAACAAGGTAGTAGTTTATTTTTTTTGTCTTTGCATCCTCAGTACTTATCTTAGTTCCCAGCCCACCAAAGGCACCTGGTAATTATTGAATTGAATTCGCTAAAACCTTACAAAGCTGTAACATTCAGATATTTGTTATAAAATAAATAGATCCCTGAATTTCCCCAAAACCTTTTTGTTGTATAAATTTTTAGTCTGATAACGATATACAGAGTCTCTCGGGAAACTTAATATAACTCGAAGAGTTAGAAATGGACATCTTAAATTGATTAACTGACTGATTAATAAAAATGAGAGAGAAAGGAATTGGAACAAGATTTGTTAGAAGAAAAATATTCAGGAAGAAAATGAGTATATTTCTGTATTATGAAACTCTGGGGATCAGAGTTAGAGATAACCAAACATGATGCTAGGGAAGATGGTTAATATGATCTGAAGACACTTCATTGAAAAGATGCCCAGCTGGATCATGGTTGAATACAATTTTATATCAATGGTATCCAGATTTCCCCCAATTATGGAACACCTTCTACTTCTTCCTGGCCTGTCCAATGGTCCAGTGACCTTTAGTTCATCAGATTGTAAGTAATGTACCAGAGATAATGAATGTTTCCATTATTACTATCAATGAGGCAATTTATATCTCTAAGTGGGGTTTAGACTCAACAACAACCCCAACAAAGATGTAAAAAAAGTATTTAGACACTTTCCCATACAAATAGGCTTCCAATCTCCTATCCCACTGAAGGCCTCTAATTTGGTTTGAATTGTGCATTGAGATGAAATGCAACTCAGCTGACAGCTGCCACTGGCAAAGGGCCCAATCATAGATCTTAGGAGTACAAATGGTCCCCAATAACACTCAGACCCCAAGATAAAGCTCAATTTCTCTTTTGGAGAAAGAGTCCAGACAAGAAAAAATCATTTTGGGGGAGGACTGAATCTCTGTGCCTTGAATTTTACCACAGAAAACAGTATGAGGGGTTTGCATGAGATGTATGAACTGAGCCATGAGTTGACACACTTCATTATATGTTTGATTTGCTTCTTTTTTTAATAAAGCTTTTTTATTTACAAAACATACAAAAATTTCTACATTGACCTTTGCAAAAACTTTTTTCCCCCAAGCTTTTCCCCTCCTTCCTCCCACCCCGACCCCTAGATGACAGGTAATCTAATACATGCTAAATAGGATAAATTATATGACAAACACAATACATGTATACATATCTATACAGTTATCTTACTGCACAAGAAACATCAGATCTAGAAAGAGAAGAAGAAAAAACAACCTAAGAAGGAAAACAAAATGCATGGAAATATTCAGAGAAAGCGTTAAAATGCTGTGTTGTGGTTCACACTTAGTTCCCACAGGCCTCTCTCTGGATGTATATGACTATCTTCATCACTGAACAACTGGTTTGAATCACATCATTGTTGAGAAGAACCATGTCCATCAAAATTGATCATCGTATAGTCTTGTTACTGTGTATAATGTTCTCCTGGTTCTGCTGATTTCACTCAGCATCAGTTCATGCAAGTCTCTCCAGGCCTCTCTGAAATCATCCTGTTGGTCGTTTCTTACAGAACAATAATATTCCATAACATTCATATACCATAATTTATTCAGCCATTCTCCAATTGATAGGCATCCTTTCAATTTCCAGTTTCTTGCCACTACAAAAAGGGCTGCCACAAACATTTTTGCACATGTGGGTCCCTTTCCTGCTGGGTCAAAGGGTATGCACAGTTTTATAACTTTTTGAACATAGTTCCAAATTGCTTTCCAGAATGGTTGGATCCGTTCACAGTTCCACCAACAATGTATCAGTGTCCCAGTTTTCCCACATCCCCTCCAACAGTTATTATTATCATTTCCTGTCATTTTAGCCAATCTGACAGGTGTGTAGTGGTATCTCAGAGTTGTCTTAATTTGCATTTCTCTGATCAATAGTGACTTGGAGCACCTTTTCATGTGACCAGAAATAGTTCCAATTTCTTCGTCTGAAAATTGTCTGTTCAGATCTTTTGACCATTTATCAACTGGAGAATGGCTTGAATTCTTATAAATATGAGACAATTCTCTCTTTCACTCTCTCTCTCTCTCTCTCTCTCTCTGTCTCTCTCTCTCTCTATATATATATATATATATAT
>JAJPUD010006817.1:105189-120692 GCA_023553655.1 Myrmecobius fasciatus
TATATATATATATATATATATATGTACATATATATATATACACACATATATATATATACATTTATTATTTCTGCCTTCCTGCACTTGATTTTGAGGTTTTTGTGTCCTAACACATGGTCAATTTTTATATAAATTCCATTAACTTCTGAGAAAAAAGTAAACTCCTTTCTGTCTCCATTTAATTTCCTCCAAAGATCTATCATACCTAACTTTTCTAACATTTTGTTTACCTCCTTAACTTCTTTCTTATTTATTTTGTGGTTTGATTTATCAAGTTCTGAGAGAGGGAAGTTGAGATCCCCCACTATTATAGTTTTGTTGTCTATTTCTTCTTGCATCTCTCTGAACTTTTCCTCTAGGAATTTCCATGCTATACCACTTGTTGCATATATGTTTAGTATTGATATTGCTTCATTATCTATGGTACCCTTTAGGAAGATATAATTTTTTTTTGTCTCTTTTAATTAAGTCTATCTTTGCTTTTACTTGGTCTGAGATCAGGATTGCTACCCCTGCTTTTTTTTTTGTTCACCTGAAGCATAATAGATTCTACTCCAGGCTTTTACCTTCACCCTGTATGTATCTCTATGTTTTAGATGTGTTTCTTGTATACAATATATTGTTGGATTCTGGTTTTTAATCCAGTCTGCTATCTGCTTCCACTTTAAGGGAGAGTTCATTCCATTCACATTCACAGTTAAAATAACTAATTCTGTATTTCCTGCCATCTTATTTACCCAAGTTATGCTTTTCTCTTTCTTATCCCCTTTCCCTCCTTCCTACTATTTTGCTTTTGATAACCACTTCCCTCAAACAATCCTTCCCCTTTAGAGCCCCACCCACCCCTTTTTCCCCCCTTTCCCTCCTGTTTCCTTATAAGTACGTCTATTATTCCCTCAGAGCCAAATCTGATGAGATGGAGATTAACCATATTCTCATTCCCCTCCCTTTTTTCCCCTCAATCATTATAGGTTTTCTTTGCCTCTACATGTGATGTAATTTCCCTTATTTTACCTCCTTTTCCTCTTCTTCCAGTGTTATCCCTTTTCTACCTCTAATTTCTTTTTCAGTTTATCTTATCATAATAATCATAAAATCACAGTAATCATACTATAATCATAATGTAATAATAGATTCATAAAATCAACCTTCATTCTATAAGTATCTATAACATAAATATAGTTCTCAAGAGTTTTTTTTTCTTGTTACCTTTTTATGTTTCTCTTGTGTTCTGTGTTTGTAGATCAAATTTTTTGTTCAGTTCTGGTCTTTTCAGTAGAAATAGGTGAAATTCTCCTATATCATTGAATGACCATCTTCTTGCCTGGAAGATAATGCTCATTCTAGCTGGGTAACTTAATCTTGGCTGTAATCCAAGTTCCTTTGCCCTTGGGAATATCTGATTCCAGGCCTTTCGATCCTTCAAAGTAGAAGCTGCTAGGTCCTGTGTGATCCTAATTGTGGCTCCCTGGTATTTAAATTGTTTCTTTCTGGCTTCTAGTAATATCTTTTCCTTGGTATGATAGTTCTGGAATTTAGCCATGATATTTCTGGGGGACTTAATTTTGGGGTTTCTTTCAGGAGGTGATCGATGGATTGTTTCAAGGAGTATTTTGCCTTCTGACTCTAAAATATCAAGGAAGTTTTCTTTTATGATTTCCTGGAAGATAGTGTCTAGGTTCTTTTTTTCATCATGGCTTTCAGGAAGCCCTATAATCCTTAGATTGTCTTTCCTAGATCTATTTTCCAGTTCAGTTGTTTTTCCTAGGAGATATTTCATGTTTTTCTCTATCTTTTCATTTTTTTGTTTTTGTTTGACTGATTCTTGAAGTCTTGATGAGTCATTCATTTCCAATTGTTCGATTCTAATTTTTAATGTCTTATTTTCTTCAGTTACTGTTTTTAGTTCCTTTTGCAATTGACCATTTACTTTTTGTGTTCATTGCATTCTTTTTCCATTTTTTCTATTTTATTTTGCAGTGATCTCATTTTGTTTCCCCATGTTTCTTCTAACTCTCTTTTAAGATTTTTTATGCAATCTTCAGAGAAAGCCTTGTGACATGGAGACCAGTTTATGTCTCTCTTTGGGGCTTTTTCTGGAGTTGCTTTACCTTTAGGGGCCTCAGAATTTGAGGTCTGTTCTTCCCTCTCTCCATAGAACTTGTCTATTGTGAGAGCTCTTTTTGGTTTTTTATTCATTTTTTTTAAAAGGTGTGAGGTCTGTTTAAGGCAAAGGTGGGACAGCTGCTTTAATTTGCCCTGGGGCAGTTCTGTTGATTGAGTTATTTCAGGAACTGGGCAGCTCTGCTGATTGAATTATGTCAGGTGCTGGGCAGTTCTGCTTTAGTTCACCCTGGGGCAGTTCTGCTAATTGAATTATTTCAGGTACTGGGCAGTTCCGCTGATTGAATTATTTCTGGTGCTGATCAGTCCTGCTGATTGATTGATTAATTGCCCTAGGGTGCTGTGTAATGGCAGCTAGGTCCAATGCTCACCAGGGGTTCAGTGGTTCACAATCTACCCCCCACAAAAGGCAGACCCTCCAAACCACCTGCCCACAATCAGGACAGATTGGCCCAAGAGGCCCCCAGAAGACTCCCAGGTGGGTGAAAAGCACAACGCTCCCACTCCTGTTCCGACTCCTGTTCCAGCTCACTGCTCCAGCTCCCTGCCCTGGTCTCCCTGTGCTGCAGTCTGGGTTCAGCAGACCACCCCCCTGCCTAATTAAAACAGACCTGTTTTGAAGTTCTTCCAGAGTATCTTCTTCTAGAATTGTGTTGTCCTCCAGATATTGTGGATTTTTTTTTGCTTCAAAATCAGTCTAGAGGCTTCATATGTTGTTGGTTTGAGGGAAGGTTAGAGGAGGTTACAGAGACTCCTGTCTGATCTCCACCACCATGGCTCCACCCCCGGAAGGAAGTCTCCCGATTTACTTCTTCTCTTTCTAAGAACTGTGTTAATATTTAATGCAGGTATTTTCTCCATTACTCTGAATATAGGAACCACTGGCTTGATAAATACTCCTTCATTTACATGTTGTATCTCCAAAAGAATGGAAGTGCCTTGAGGGGAGAGAGAGATTTATTCAGTGCTTGTATATCCCCAGTATTTCATCATGCTTAGCCTGTAGCAAGTGCTTGTTGATTGACCAAATGATTGCTAACAGAGACTTCCAACACTGTAGATACTCCTGAATGCATCAAAGAAATGGAGGCTAAAGGAACATTTAAAAATTAATATTAACATTAAAAACATTTAAAAACATAAAAAATTAAATCTAGCTTTCATCCCCCTTCTGCTCATGCCCAGTAGTTGTTTTGTTTTATTTTTTAAAACAGCCTTTTGCAAAACAGTGTTTTCATTAGTTGTTTGTGGAGGAAAATCTAACCATTTGTGGTAGAGACCACGTCTTCACCTCTCCATTAAGGGAAAATCTCAGTCTCATCATGAAAATGACTTATATCCAGAGCACACACTCTATCAAAAATGATTCATCCAGAATTATGTGTGGCCGCATTAAAGACTCTGTAGAAAATTGACCACAGTAGAAGCAGCTTTAGCCAATATTCTCTCAACTCTTCATTATCCAGTTCTTCATTACAGTCACGTGTTCATATGAATAATCTTGAGGAACTACAGGGTCCTTAAGTGCCTTCTGAATCATCAAAATGTCAGTCACATTCTCTTCTGTTTTAAGTGTCTTTTGCTTTGTTCTGATTCTTGGGAAATTGGCCATCCTGGTTTCCCAGGTACCTGGGAAATTGGAAGGGAAAGGAAGTCCAGGGGAATTCAGCAGACTAGTGTTACTGTCAGGGACTAAGAAGAGGGAGAAAGACCAGTAACAAAGCAAAAATTTTCCTATAGTGAACAAGGAAGCAGGGTCTCAGAATACAATAAACAGAAAATGAAGTCAAAAGCATTTATTCAGAAGGCTAACCCAACTGTAGGAAAGAAAATGTAAAGCTGCTGCCAACCAAAGCAAATTGTTTTCTATGGGGGCCATTTACGTTGTGAGTAATGAGTTACAGAAAAAGTCAATTTTGATTTGATATGAGGAAAACCAAAAACCATCCTAATAACTGGAGCTAGTAATCAACTAATCAACAAACATTTATCAACCACCTACTATGTACCAGACATAATGCAAGACACTAGGTTTGCAAAGAAATGGTCCCTTGCCCTCAAGGAGTGGATTATCCTTCATTTGAGGTCTTGAATGCAAGGGAAAGAAACACTTGATGGGGATATTGTAGAAGGAATTGTCAGGTTAAGTTTGAGTTAATGCCCATGAGATACCTTCAAATTAGATTTAGGGGTTCTTGGTTTTGCATAGAAGGAATACTTTATTATTTAATAGACAAGTCTGCTTCTCTCTGACATACTATTTATTTTGCCACAACTGCTTGTTCCCTTTCAGTTGAGGCAAAATCTGGGTTTCAGATCTTCATGGACACTTGAATCACTAGAGAGAGGGTGTGTGTGTGTGTGTGTGTGTGTGTGTGTGTGTGTGTGTGTGTGTTAATATCCCAAGGTTAGCCTTCCAAAAGCTGATAGAGTAGGATGCAAAATCTTGAAATACACACACAACTATAAAATAGCATAACAGAAACACTGAAGCACAGCATGAAAGTACAGTGACATATGTATGTACTAGGCTAATTTTTGTTTTTAAATAAGGTTGAAGGAGGGATAGATAATGGGTGTGATGAACAAGGATCCTGTGGTCAGACCACATCTGGAGTGCTAGGTTCAGGAAAGAAGATGATAAACTAGAGTTTCCAGGGACTAGATTCTTAAATTCATGCTATTTAAAGATGGGTTGAAAGCAGACTTAGGACATGATAGCCATCATTAAATGTTTGAAGGGCTTAAGTAAGAATAATTTTATTTGTTCTCTTTGGCCCCCAAAGGCAGACCAAGGAACAAGGAGGCAAATTTAAGTGTGTTACAAAGAAAAGCATCCTATCAATAAAAGCTAGCTAAGAGTGGAATGTTATTTCTTAGTGCATCAGTGGATTCCTCCTCCTTGGAAGTTTTCAAGCAAATTCTGAATGATTTCTTATTGTCTATGCTGTGGATGTGTTCGATAAAATGGCTTCAGAGGTTCTTTCTGATCTTAATGTTCTATAATTCTGTGACAGTAGTCAGGCAATCTCCTCATGCATGTTAAGTGGGATGAAGGGGAACTATTAACTTTTATTTCATCAACTGAGTCTGGAAAGTGGAAAGCCAGCATTGATGACTGACTTTTCCTTCCTCTTTTCACATGTATCCTCTTTCCATTAGTTGAAATTGTGAGATTTAAAAGATTCCTCAAAAGTCAAAATCTTATATTTTAAAACCAAACCTTTGAGAAAGTAGCCTTTTTAAAAAAAATAATAGAGATAAAAACATAATAAAAAGTGAAAAAAATTATCTCAATATGGTATGACAGAGGGTATTGAAAAAAGGGATGATTACTACTGTGCTCTGTGGATATTTTTATTAGAAAATATTAAATCTGTTTACAAGAGAGAATCCTACTGGTGACATTTCTCCAGAACAAATACAAGGAACATATTAATATAAACCATGTTAGAAAGAAAATGTTTCAAAGAGTTTTGAATCACATTTTAACCCAAATCATAAGTGAACCAAAATTATTGAGCTGTTTCTGCTTATATCCTAGCTCAATTCTATATACCTCCATAAATAAGAATAAATGTTGGGAATCCTTGCTGTCGCTTTTATTGTTAATCCATTGACAACAATAGATAAGGTTCAGTGGTACTCCATAGTTCCAAAGGTGAAAGGGCATCATGTCTTTCTGAAGCATCTAGCTTGGACCTTTCTTTCTCCCACACTCATCTGCTTCTTTGTGCTTATTTTATATTCATATATGTGACAGAGAGGTTGCTGGATTTGTACAGTCTCGTAATTATTATTTTCAGAAAAACTCACATGACAATTATTAGATCAACAATTGAATAATTCGATGCAGTCAGTTAATATTAATATCATATGTGCATTTCTTGGAAAAAGTACAGAGAACAGCAAGAATGTTGAGAGGACTGAAAAGCAGTGACCTACAAGAAAGAATGAAAGAATGGAGCTCTTCATCCTTAAGAACAGTAAGCTAAGGGGAGTTATGCTTGCCATTTACAAGTATGCAAAAGGAGTTTGGCCAGGGCAAAGAGCACTTGTTCCTTGGGATAACTAAGGGAAAACAAATGAAATAGCATCTAACTGAAGCAATAAGCTTGGGCTAAATTTATACAGGAAAAAAAATAAGCATTTAGACCACTGAAATGCTTATAAAACCCTGAACTTATATAGTTAGAGCATAAAATAAAGGAAGAATTACACCACAGGTCTAGAGCAAAAAGGTATCATTAAATATCATAAATTTAAAGTTGGAGGAAATACCAGAAGGCAACTACTGTAATCTCATTTTACAGATGAGGAAACTGAAATTTACAGACGACAAAAGACTCATGCAAAACCACATAACTAATAAGCATCAGAGGTAGAATTTGAACCTGAATCCATGATTTCTGACCAATTGCTTTTTCCACTTCATCAGACTGATTCATGTTATTTGTACATTACCAAAATTCCACAAGAGCTTGGAATTACATTTTTGTAACAATTGAGGATGCAGAACAAGTAAAATTATTATTGATCCTAAAAAGGACTTCAGCTTGTTAAACTTTTAATAACTTCTCTTATATTAACCTGTAACAAAGCAATAATGGATACTTTATTAGAGAAGACCACCAATTTTTGGAAGCAAAAACTAAGCTTTGCCTTGCACATCAAAATTTTTTCCTCCAAAATTTTTCCTTGTTAGCATTATTTTCTAGCCAAACCAATATATCATAAATTCTAGGTCTTTGGGTGAGGAGATTTATATTGAATAGTTATTATATATATGCATATATATATTATATTCTTAGCAATTCTTGCTTGTTATTTCTAGGGAAAATAACCTTAATATATTGAAAACAATTTGGAAATCATCATAGCTTCTGAAGATTTTTGCTATAGATTGCTTAAAATAAAGCTTTTCAGAATTTATATTCTATATTACCCATAAGGAAATTTATAAATTCAAGCAACAATAACTTGTGGATTTGTGGTTATCAACTAAAAAAACTAGAAAAGAATATATTTGTTACCTTTGGCATATAATATTGAAATTAAAAATTTTAAGGAAAATGATTCTTGATAAAATACTATGTTGGATTTACTAGAATTATCTGGAACAAATTTCTAAACTTTGTTTTCCCTTCTAATCCCATAATAAATAATGTTTTAAAAAATAATTTAAAATGATTATTTCCTTGGCCCAAGGCAGCAATTTAAAAGAGCATTCAAAAATTGTCCTCTATGTCCACCCTGCTCTTTACCAGGAAGAAGATACATGTATGAGGATAGATGTAGCTCTTCTAACTTATTTGGATATATATTGCTGGATAAAGAAGCAACTTCACATAACCATACATGATAATTATAAGTACACTCAGCCAAAAAGAAATAGGACATAATGTTCAAAATGAAATTATAAACCATGCCAATTTCTACTAATTAGGAACTTACAATATGAAACCATAACCAGATATTAAAGCTTACTTACCCCCCTCCCAAAAAAAAAAATCTTTTCCTCTTCATCAGGCTTTCAGGCACAGTTGAATGTATTTTACAGTACAACTATATTTTAACTCTATTGAACCAAATACTCTATTTTAACATTGAATTCTTGGTCATGTCTTTCTTTTTAAAGTGTAACAGTGCTCCTTCCTTATATCTCCTGTCCTCTGTTTTGCTCTCTTCTTTTCTCTTCTTTTCTTCCACCTTCTCTTCTCTTCTCTCTCTCTTGCTTTCACTCTCTCCTTGTCTCTCTCCCTCTCCCCCTCCCTCTGATTCTCTGTTTCTCTGTCTCTGTCTGTCTGCTCTTTCTCTGTCTGTCTCTCTCTCTCTGTATGTTTCTCTTTTGTTTTTATTAGATTAAGAGAGCAAATATCATTTCACCTCAAATCATATATTTGTGAAAAAGAAGATCAGACACTTTTTAAAATATGCACTAATGCCCACAATTGAGAAAGAAAAATGATAATTTTTCTCGGGAATGATTTGTTTTGTTACAATAGCTATCTAAATACACTAGCTAAATAGCTAGTTTAAAAGACTTTACTATGGGTTGTGGGAAACTTTGTGTTCTCATCTGTCTACCATATGAACTGATATTTGAGCAACTGTGATTTATATACATTTATTCTCACATTTACAGTGATAGTTGTCATCTGAGTTAACATTTTCTAAAATAAAACACATTGAGAAGTCAACTTGACATAGCATCATGAAGTGCACATAACTTGGGTGAGCCCAAATCCCTTCAGTGGGGAATAAAGTTTTATAAAATTCCCAGCAAACCCTCTGAGATTAATTTTTAGGCCTTGAGAAATGCTGATCCGGTAAGGTTCCACCTAACTATTAGGAAAGGAATGCATTCTCCATACCTGTCAAACAAAAGAAATAGCAGTAAAATATTTTTATTTTTTCTAAAGAGAAAAGCAAAAAGCAAGAATAAAAGAAGAGGGTTTGTAAACATTCACTTCTGTTACTGGTCTTAGTTTCTTCATGTGATTCGAAAATAATCATGCTTTTACTACTTAACTTAAAGTCTTGATGGCAGGAAAGTGAGCTGCAAAACACTACAAAAATGTAAGTGATTATTAACAATAACTCACAATTTGAACTCCCTTTTGATCTCTACCTCTTAGGATTTTTAGGTTTCTTAGAGGCTTATTGATTATAGATTCCTACCCTTATGGCAAAATTTTCCAGGTCCTTCTAGTCTTTAGGATTTTTTTCCTTTCATAAATTATCTTTTACTTACAAATTTGTATAAATATTGTAAATACTTTCCCAGTGGAATGTAGTAAACTCCTTGAGGGCAAGAGATTATTTTTCATTTTGTTTTTGAATCCCTAGTACTTCATTTAGTGTCTGCATATGATAGGAGTGCTTGAATTAATATAATAGCTATCTTCAAACATATTAATATAATATCTGTCATCAAATGAAATAGAGCTGAAAGAAAAGTAATGGTGGCGAGAAAGGAGCAGCTTTGGGAAAATGGTGATAGGGCCAAACACAATTTTTACAAGCTGAATTTTTTTTTTGGAAACTAAGAAATGCCATATGTTATTCTGTGAAATGTCATCAAAGTATACTTTTCCTCAAAAGGATTTATTATGTTATAATAAGACAATTTTCCACATCTCTGAGGTTTTGCATATTTAGAGACATAGGTCTATAACATTGGTTGAGTAATCTACTCTCTGGGGATTGGTAATATTGAAATGTAAAAAGAGGAGACTTAGCAAGCACATGATAACTATATTCAAAATATCTGAAGGAGTTTCATATGAAAGAATAACTTTAAATGTTCTACTTAGCTATGGAGGGAAAATTCAGTTTTAAAATTATATTATTAATATCATTATTATTATTATTGATGTTTTGTCATCATCTCATCCTCTCTTCTTTCTTAATGGGCTTCAGATAAAAAGAATCTTGGAACAAGTTATTATCTTGCTGTTTTATTCCTTGTTCTATGGAAGATTATAAAGGTAGATAAAATAACTGGTTTTGTGGATGAATGAAAGTACTAAGATTTAAGACTACTTATATTCTATAACATCACTGAAATTATCCTCAACATAATTCCAGTAGCAATCAGGCAATAGGAATGAAGATTCTTCAACTTGTTCCCATATGATTTTGATCTCATCAGCCAAGAATTTATACTTTAAATACTTCATGTTCAACATGGGAGATTAGTAGTATTTACTTGTGATAGTGGTATATACTTAAAGTCTTCTTATGAATTGATGAATTTTATGAATTATGAATTGATTTTATGAATTAATGTTATGTCTGGATGATTGGCCAACAGTATGATCCCTGATAATAGTTTTGATCAAATCATAGATGCATTTAGTCCTTTGGATAACTATCATATAAAAGACTAGAGGACTTCTTGGGCCTCATGGGGGTAATTCTGAGTTCTTAGAATCCATCTCAGTGAAGTACCCCTATCATTTTTGATGGAACATCACAGTGCCCTGGTCTGTTAATATCCTTTCATCACTTCCATTCTATTTATTACTATAGCCAATGACTAGAGATAGCAAGCAATTGGGAGGGGTGGGGAGGAGATCCTCTACAGGAACAATTCAAGAAAAGAGGGGAAAAGAAAGATGTAATTGAAAGAACACAAACAAGATTTGTCCAAATGTCTTGCTCAATTTCCTTCTTGAACTTATAACAATTAGTATAGTACCTTGCATATGAGAAATTCCCAGTAAATATTTATATTAATCTCCCTCATATTTATTTATTTTGATATGTATGCATGAATATATGTGTTTGCTATTTCATTTTTGTGGTAAGTTGAAGCAACTAGGAATGTTTAGCATAAAGAAGAGAAGATTAAGGGTTCATAATAGCTGAATTCAAGAATTTAAAGGACTATGATTTGTTCTTTAATGTTAGAGGATAGCTATAGGTGAAAGCTCCAGATAGGTAGATTTGGGTTTGATGTAAGTATAAAGTGAAAACAAAACCTCCCAAACAATTGAAGCTGTCCAAAAGTTGAATGAGTTGCCTTTTAGGGGAAAGAGGAATAATTTCTGCTTCATTGGAAGTCTTCAAAAGAGGTTGGTTGATGAATTTTCATTTCTGTTATAAAGGTAGGATTCTTGGTAGGTATAGGTTGCAAATGAGGCTTCTTTCAATTCTAATATTCTATGACTTTCCTTATGTACCTTAATCTCTATGGTCTTATTTTTTTTCCTGTGTTAGTATATAGGTATAAGGTACATCTGAGGTTTCTTTTAATTCTAATGTTCTATGACTTTCCTTATGTACCTTAATCTCTATGGTCTTATTTTTTTTTTCCTGTGTTAGTACAGGTAGTTAAGAGTTAATGGAAATACAGAGCAAAAGAGTAGATTACTCATCCAGAATGATTGACCTGTTGTTCTAAACATATAAAACCTCAAGGACATGGAAAAATAGATTGTTGTCTTAACATATCCAGTTCTTTTGAGTGAAAATATATTTGGTGATGTTTTCCAGAATAATATACATTATTCTTTAATAGCTTGAAAAAAGATTGGCCAGCAATAATTATATTTGGCACTCAGCATTTTTCAATGCCACTTACACCCAGCCACCATAACTCACCCTCTTATTGACCTCTGAATCATAAGGCTGAGAGAACATGACTAAAAAGCATCTTGAAAATTAACCATAATCATAGTTTTTTTTTGCAAATTATGAAAACAGTGAGGGAGGAAAATAAGGAATTGAATTAAAATGATTATTAGACCCATTGCTTAATTCACATTATATCTAAAGTGTAGGCAACTACTTATTTTTATAGTTTATACATATTCTTTCTTCCAAAAAGTCATTTCTCAATAAGGTTAAAACCTTGATATAAATTGTGATGCAAGTTTAAATTCCTAGCAAAACTTTGTAAACCATCCCACACATGCTCCAGACTGCTGCCCTCATAAAACTCCAAACCCTAAATCACAATATAAAAAATTCTATCTTAAAGATGTGGTCACAAGTTCAAAGACATATAAAATCAGAACCTATTCAACATATATCTGTATAACAGTTAGTGGCCTATGGGAATTAATCCCTTGGTCTCCATCCTATGATAATTCTGATAAGGAAGCAAAAGAACCAAGGAGTAAATATTTCTGATCCCTAAATTACATGCAATGTCAAATTGAACAGAAAAATAGAGTACCAGTTGGTACATAAGTGGACATTACCCTGATTTCACACTATACAAAATTTTTTTCAATTTGCTTTATTTACCATAATGCCATGATTATAAGTAAAAATAGTGAGTCAACAACATTTTCTGGGAAAATTTTGCTAAATGATTCTAATAAATTTATCAAAATTAACACCTTTAAAAAAGGAGAATGTTTTAAAATTCACAGTAAACTATTCTATTTTTTCATTCTGCCTAAGTTAATAATCTTGAATAATAAACACAATATAGCTTATTTCAAAATTTTGAAGTTACAAATCAAAAAAGGGCATTCCCATATAGCAGAGAACAAAGAGAAGATTCTATATAGAACCATGGATCTTCATTTTAAAAATGTAAATAATAACTTCTATATTTTACATTCTAAATTGTTTAGATTTGCTTTCTTCTGAACTTTTTTTTTTTTTTTGGCTAAGGCAATAGGAGTTAAGTGACTTGCCCAGGGTCACACAGCTAGGAAGTGTTAAGTGTCTGAGACCAGATTTGAACTCAGGTCTTCCTGACTTCCAGGTTGTTACTCTATTCACTGCACCACCTAGCTGCCCCCTTTTTCTGAACTTTTATTTAAAAAGAAGTTACAATAATTTTCTTTTCTCATCATTATTGCTAGCCCTACTCCCCTACAATCTACTAATTAAAAACATAGAAAAAGAAAATAGAAACACTTATAATAAGCAAATTTAGTAAAGCAGAATAAATCTATTTAGTGAACATTTCCCAAAAATGAATGACCCCACAACTTTTATCCATTAACTCCTATAAGTAGTAACAAAGCATAATTAAAATTAAAGAGCAGTAACTGTACATACCCTTTGACCCAGACAAATCATCTCTAACTCTATACCCCAAAGAGATCAAAGAAAAAGGAAAAGGATCCATATATACAAAAATATTTTTAGCAGCTCTTTTTGTCATGGAAAAGAACTGAAAACTATGGAGGTGACCATCAATTGGAAAATGACTGAACAACTTGTGGTATAAATATGAGATGGAATAATATTGTATTGTAAGAAGTGATGGGGGCGGAGCCAAGATGGCGGAGTGAAAAGGTGACTTTCTGCCTCTCCTCCGATCTTCTCTCAAATCAACAATAAAATAAGCCTCTGAACTGATCTTCAAGTCAACGAACTCAGAAATATTTGAGCACGGCTCTCTGAATAACTTCATATCAGGTTAGTCGGACTCAGACAGAGAGATAAATAGACGACAACTGCGCAGGCCGGAAGTGAGGGTGGGACTCAGCTCAGCTCATCTTGGAAGAAATTCCAAACTCCAAATTCCAAATTCCAAACACCTGGAGTTTATCTGAGGCACTCAGGACACTCTGCCCTGATTGGGGGCAGGTGTTCTGGCAGACTTGCCTTGTTTAAGGAGTAATTTGGACTTAGTCCTAGCCCCCACCGGCCCAGCACCTTAAGTCAACTTGCCGAAGTGCCCCAGGGCAAAGCGTCTTCAGCCGAGGCTTTTTTTTCCCCCTACCTTAAAGAGATATCCACACTGTCTAAAAAAAATGAAGAAGCAAAAGAGAGCTCTCACCATAGACAGCTTTTATCAAGGTAAAGAAACGACCTCAGATCCAGAGGTTTCTTTAGACAAAAATCCAGAAAAAAACACCAAGGACCATCACTGGTCCCCTTTTCAAAAGGCCTTTCTGGAAGATTGCATAAAGAACCTCAAAAGAGAGCTGGAGGATAAATGGGAAAATAAACTGAAATCAGTGCAAGAAGGATACAGTATCTTGCAAGAAGGATATGATGCCCTGCAAAAGAGATATGAAAAAGACACCAATTTATTAAAAAATAAAATTAGTGAAGTGGAAAAAGAGTGCAATGAACAAATTGGCCAGTTACAAAAGGAGCTTAAACAGGTAACTGAAGAAAACAACACTTTAAAAATAAAAATTTAAAAATTGAACAAATGCAAGTGAATGACTCACTAAGACTTGAAGAATCAGTCAAACAAAAACAAAAAAATGAAAAATTAGAAGAAAATATGAAATATCTCCTAGGAAAATCAACTGACTTAGAAAATAGATCTAGGAGAGACAATCTAAGGATTATTGGACTTCCTGAAAGCCATGATGAAAAAAAGAATCTAAACACTATCTTCCAGGAAATCCTGAAAGAAAACTGCCCTGAGATCGTAGAATCAAAGGGCAAAATCACCATTGAAAGAATTCACCGATCACCTCCTGAAAGAGACCCCAAAATTAAGACCCCAAGGAATATCGTGGCTAAATTTCAGGACTATAGCACCAAGGAACAGATTCTGCTAGCAGCTAGAAACAATTCAAATACCGAGGATCAATAATTAGAATCTGTCAGGATCTGTCAGCTTCCACACTGAAGGATCGAAGGGCTTAGAACCAGATATTCCGAAGGGCAAAGGAACTTGGATTACAGCCAAGAATAACCTATCCAGCTAGAATGAGCATTATCCTCCAGGGAAGAAGATGGTCATTCAATGATATTAGGTGAATTTCACCTATTTCTAATGAAAAGACCGGATCTGAACAAAAAATTCGACACCCAAACACAGAACTCAAGAGATGCATAAAAAGGTAAAAAGGAAAGGTCTCTTGAGAACTTTATTTTTACTAGGGGGATACTCAAAGTTTGGGGGTATAATTAACTAAATATTACTTTGATAATATGAAAAAGAGAACTAGAGGGGAAAAGGTTGTCATACTGGGGAAAAGAGGGAAAAAGTGGTAAAATAAGATCTAAAAAAAAAAGGAGGTAAAAACAAGGTAAAATCACTTGAAGAGGCAAAGAAAACCTAATATAATTGAGAGAAAGAGGGGAGGGAGACGAGCACTGTGTAAATCTTACTCTCATCAGGTTGGGCTCTAAAAGTGTATATCAGACATTTGATTTCACATAGAAACTTGTCTGTTGCTAGAAGGAAGTGGGAGGGAAAGGAGGAAAAGTAAGGGACAAACTAATAGAAGGGAAAATAGAAGAATCAGGGGAAAGGAGTAAAAACAGGGGGAGGGGATGTAAAGGGTAGAGTATTGTTTGGGGGAGAGGGTCATCAAAAGCAAAGTACTGAGGAGGGGGGAAGGGAGAAAGGGGAAAGGAAAGGGGAGTATTGTTTGGGGGAGCGGTCATCAAAAGCAAAGTACTGAGGTGGGGGGAAGGGAGAAAGGGGAAAGGAAAGGGGAAAACATAACTTGGGTAAATAAGATGGCAGGAAATAAAGAATTAGTTATTCTATCTGTGAATGTGAATGGGTTGAACTCTCCCATAAAGCGGAAGCAGATATCAGACTGGATTAAAAACCAGAATCCCACAATATGTTGTCTACAAGAAACACATCTAAAACATAGTGACACATATAGGATGAAGGTAAACGGCTGGAGGAGAAAATATTATGCTTCAGGTGAACAAAAAAAAGCAGGCGTAGCAATCCTTATCTCAGATCAAGTAAAAGCCAAGATAGATCTAATCAAAAGAGATAAGGAAGGAAACTATATTTTATTAAAGGGTACCATAGATAATGTAGCAATATCTATACTAAATATATATGCACCAAGTGCAATAGCACACAAATTCCTAGGGGAGAAATTAAGAGAGATGCAAGAAGAAATAGACAGCCAAACGATACTAGTGGGGGATCTCAACCTTGCTCTCTCAGAATTAGATAAATCAAACTACAAAATAAA
>JAJPUD010006818.1:7275-74709 GCA_023553655.1 Myrmecobius fasciatus
AAAAAAGAAAAAAGAAAGAAACAAACAGCCTTTTCATTTGTTTTTGAGGCCTTTGAAATAATCATGGCCCTGTCCAAACAACCCTAGCTTTGAAGCCATTTACTTACCTGGCTTGTGACTCAAATTAACTGTTGTTTTAGCTCCTCAGAGTGCTTCTGGCCAAGAAGAGTTTTCCTTGAAGAAAATGCCTCTTTTAAAACTGTTTTCCCCTTAAGCCTCAACCCTGAAAACAGAACACCAAAGCCCCCTTTTTCCTTTTCAAATGTTTGTGCTTCCTCCCCCTCCCCTAATTGTAATGTCTTTTTCTTTTCCTTTAAAAAAATTAAAACAACTATTTTCTTTGAAACTTTTCATCTTTCTAAAATGAAAGGAGAGCAAATAGTGACTCATCAGAGGATGCTTGGGTGGGAGCTAGACAATGATGTCTCCGGCAAGTGCTTATAAGCTCAGTACGCCTTTCAAGGTGGCAATTTTGGTAAGGCTAATGAATCTCAGCAGGGCTCCTGCTCCTCCATTCCTTCTGTTATGAGCAGTGTCAGGGCCTTGGTGAAACTGGAAAGGAGATGGATGTGGTCTCTTCCCTGGTTTCCCACCCCCAACTACTCCATTTTGGACTCCTTTTCTTCCTCTGCACTGGTCTCTCTGCTTTTAAAAAACCTAGGTTCAGATCTTCCACTTAGGATATTTGTGACTATCAGCAAATCTCTTTATTTCTCCAGGTTTCAATCTTCTCAGCTGTAGAATGACACAGTTGTTCTAGTTCTAGAGTTCTTAACCTTTTTAGTGAAGACTTTCTTCAGAATATTCTTTTAAATGTACAAAATAAAATAGGGACAAAACAAGAATCCAGTTATATTGAAATAATAACAAAATTCATAAACTCCTAGGTTAAGAACTCACGATCTAGATTGGGGATGTGGGTCTGTGTGTGTGTGTGTGTGTGTGTGTGTGTGTGTGTGTGTGTGTGAGAAGTAGGGAAATGACAGCCACTTTTATATATGTATATATTTCTTTTGTTATTAATACATCAACACATTAAAATCAGATAGAAACTACACTTTATTTGATTCATATTGCACTCAAGACTGTTGTGGACCAGATGTTTGACATCTCTGGACTAAATGACCTCGAATATCCTTTTCAGTTTTAAATCTCTGACCTTATGATCTCTATAATCCCTCCCAACTGTAACAGTGATAGTAGTTATCTAAACTCAAAGATTTCAAGCAGAAAGAGCAGTGATCATTTAAATTCTTCAAAGTGAAAAAAAGTTAATGGAAGATGAAAAGGGAAGAAAATTATTGGAGGTAATATTAATGACATGGATAAAGACATACTTTTCTAGTTGGAACATCCTTTCATGAATTGCTGCTGATTTTTCATGTATTCTAGAAGAATGAGAAGTTTTAAAGGACACAGAGTCTCTGAGTGACCACCTAACTGGTGTAATTCCATGGGTTCTGAAAAACACTTCGATTCTCCTCCAAAATTAAGATATTCCATATTTACTACCAAAAATTAATTAGAAGAAAAAAACCCAGCAACAAAATTATCCTTTTACCTTAAGGCTTTGGATCTTCCCAATATGCCCTAAGTTGTTGATCATTCACAGCTTAGTGTGGCTATGAACCCAACCCCAATTCTCCCATACCAGCCATCAAACTAAGAAACAACCATTACATATACTGAGCCTGTTACTTAATGAAAGGAATTACTCCCTGGTCCCTGCTTAGTTGACGTGAGGTTAAAAGAACAGTTGCCTGGGCATACTTTCTGTGGACTGTAACCCTTTCCTGAATGAACCCAGTGTGTCAACTGTGTGTGGAATGAAAAAGGAGATTCCAACGCCTTGGAACGCCACTTAAATGCTTGAGAGCCTCTTGTCTTAGCACAAAGCCAGGGAATTCTCTGTAGACAACCACAAGAAAGAAATAGCAGATCATAAGCTAACCTTAATTCTGGAACAAATATAACCCTCAGTTTGATTTCTTTCTTTCTTTTTTAAAGGATAAAGCCCAGGTAGTGGATATGAGTTATTATTATTATTATTATTGGGAATAACCAAGAATATGAAGAATAGAGAAGAATTTATTTTGGCAACAATTCTTTCTTTTCTTTTTGAAAGGAAAGTTAAAGACATAATTTATCCAGGTGCAAAAGCTGCTGTTTGAAAAGAGATTCCCTTAAAAGATCCTTATGTGTGCACATACATGTATGTATAGTTGTATACATCTGTGTATTTATATGCACATACAAATACTATATATACACAAAACTACCTATTTAAGAGTAAAAATCATAAGCAAGGGAAAAAATTTAACTGGCATTTGTATCAAAAGGTAAAAATGTTTTACTAGATTTTGCCTTTTCAAAGAGTGATTAAAAATCAAGGAAAATATTTAAACTCAATAAAATTTAACATCATAGGAAGCTAGAAAACTTTTAACAATAAATTGTCTATTTCATTTATAAGAGGATAGAGAATAGATAACTACAAAGGCAATCTAGTTTCCAAAGGGTTTTTCTTAAGGTAGCATGGAATAGTTGGAACAATAGCAACAACAATAAAATAGCAGTTAGGAGATTTGAGATTTTATCAGAATTTCCTGTGAAATCTAGGATAAGCCTTCTATCCAATTTGGGCATAAATTTCATCTTCTGGTTGTGCAAGATGATCTTTGAGGCCTTTTGTAGATTTAAAATGTTCTTGATTATATTAGGCTAGTAACTATCATGGTCTTAAGAGGCTTTGGAATTTCATGATAGATAAATGGTTTTGGGGGGAAATTTTAGTGCTTCAGAATACTTTGACATTGACTAAGACATTTTTCTAAGTTACACAACCAGATACATTCTCAAAATGACATGGATAAAGACATAACTTTTCCAGTCAGAACATCCTTTCATGAATTGCTGCTGATTTTTCATGTATTCTAGAAGAATGAGAAGTTTCAAAGGACCCCAAAACTACAGTAGTCTGTGTGACCACCTAACTAGCATAATTCCATGAGTCTTGAATCTAAAATCCTTCTTACAATACCTTTTCTTTTCTTTTGGCTCCTTCCCTCTCCCCCAACCTCCCTCCATCCTTAAAATTGTAAACTAAAGCTGTCTTTTTAAGCCAAACCTTCTTCTTTAATTAATTTGGCACACTTTGGAAGTAGCAAGGGGTTGCTGTTGCTAATTGATGAGAACCTTAATTAGGGCTTGGGGCCAGCCTCTTTGCTTCGGCTGTACAGAATCTCACATTGGGTTTGTATTTTCTTTAGGGAATGATTGGCCAAATTGCAGTTTCTCCCAAAGCAAGCAAATTTAATTTGATTGGCAACCCACAGTAGCAACAACTCTGGGTCTCCAGGGACCAAGTCCAAGGAATTGCCCTGCATCATCCAGGAAGGTTCAAAATTTTGTCTGGTTTTATTTCTGCCTTTTGCTTGAAGGAACCTGCTTGGTATTTACCACTCTTGATCTGTATTGCTTATTTTTGGTCCTAGTTGATGGAAATCATTTACCCTTTTTAAAAAATTAATCTTCCTTTTCTCCCTTCCTCTTTCCCTTTTATTCTTCTCACCCTCACAATTTCTATTTATCTCTCTTTCCTCTCTTCCCTTATCCTCCTCCATGCTCCTCTTTCCTTTATCCCCTATTCCTTCCCCATCTTCTTCAAAATTCTCCTCTTCTTTTTCACCTTTTACCCTTTATTCCCCTTTCTTTTCTCTCCTTTCTTCCTCTTCCTTTCCCACCTCTTCTTTTACTTCTTTCTCTCTACCATGTATGCATAATTGCATGCATACACAGTTACATACATGGCTAATCTGGAAAGGTACACAGAAGAGGTGGAAAATTGAGAGAATGAAGAATCTCTGTATCTCAGGCATGAGTGGGCCTGCCTGGGGACAAAGCTACAACAGGAAGATGTTTCCCTTTCAGCAACACTGCTTCTCTAATTATATATGCCTTTCCTGGAAAGGGAATGCAGGAGTGAATGAATTTTCAAAGGTTATAAAGTTAGTTGTTCTACCTTTATAACCCTTATTATAATAAGTTGTTCTAACGAATTCTTTATATGATCCTGACTTTAGGGAATTTATACACAGAATCTATGCCCATTGGTCATTGGCAGCTATCATCATTAACAAGCATACTACTCCAAAGTGCCTAGTTTACCATCCAATACCTGTCAAACCTAAGGAAGAGGGTTTGGATGAACAGATTATATAATTATATAATCCAGATAACCAGATGGTATGAGACCTTAATGTCATTAAAAGGTAGGAGAAAAGCAACATTTTCATTATTCTTTGCTAAGAAGTGCCTTTTCATAGCCCTATTTCTTATGTGAATTACTTCTTGTGTTTGATTATTAAAAGTTCATGGCATATTGTTTACCAATCCACAAAAAAAGCCTTTGTTTATGAAGAATGATATAACTGATGGTGATAGGTTTGGATGTGATAGTGGAGACTGTCCTGGCATCTGTGATTGTGGCTGTTGCTGTTGGTGACACTGCCTTCTGCCTTCTGAGTCCACGTAACACCCTAGTTTGAAAACAGTCTTCCCAAGCATTTGCCAAGCTAGAAGCTACTTGACTTGATGGCACAAAAAATGAAGACTCCTTAAGACACTATATTAGGTGTAAGGATCAAGGAGAGAGAACACAAGAATTTTATTTTATTTTCTCAGTAGTATTATTTTCTCAATTACATGTAAATATAGTTTTATCATTCATTTTTGAAAGATTTTGAGTTCCAAATTTTTCCCTCCTTATTTTCCCTTCCCTCTCCCCAAAACAGCAAGCAATCTGATATGTTATACATGTACAGCCATTTTAAACATATTTCTATATTATTCATGATGTGAAAGAAAAATTAGAACAAAAGGGTAGAACCTTGAGAAAGAAAAAGCAAACAAAAAAATGAAAATAGTGTGCTTTGATTCATATTCAATCTCCATTGTTCTCTCTCTGGGTGAGAAAGGTATTTTTCATTCCAAGTCTATTGGATCACTGTATTGCTGAGAAGAGATGACTCTGTCATAGTTGTTTATCACATAATCTATGTAAAAGTTCTGATTCTGCTCATTTTAATCATCATCAGTTCATGTTAAGACTTTCTAGGATCTTCTTAAATCCTCCTGCTCTTCATTTATGATAGCACAATAATATTTCTTTATAGAATATAAGGATTTAAAAAACCTTAGGTATTCTCTGTTCTCAAGGAGCTTACATTCTATCTGAGGGAGAGAAGTGGGATTGCAGTATGCAGTTATATACAGTAAAAGATAAGAAGTGAGGAGAGCAAAGGAGAGATGAGAAGAATTGCACTATGAAAATTAGGGAAAGAGGAACACTTTTATTTGGGGGTGGGAAAGGATCAAAACTGGTTTTACAGAGGTAGTGGCTTCTCTGTGAAAAATGCAATAAACATGCATGATTCCAAAAATTTGATGAAACATGGGACAGATTTCAAGTATAGAATGAGACATACTATGTACATACATACATACATGTAGGCAGACATTAAGGGAACTTGACTATCAATAAATTTTTATTAAGTTCTTACTGTGTGCCAGACACTGTCCTAAGGACTGAATATACAACAGGAGGAAAAAGGTAGTCCTGCCCTCAAGAAGCTTACAATCTAATGGGAGAAACAGCATGCAAACATATACATATGTGTGTGTGTGTGTGTGTGTGTGTGTGTATCAAGCTATACAGGAAAAATAGGGAATAATTAACAGAGAGAAGACAGTAGAATTAAGAGGGGTTGGGGAAGATTTTCTTTAGAAAGCAGGATTTTAGTTGGGAGTTAAAGGAACCCAGGGGTATCAGTAATTGGAGCAGAGGAGGGAAAGCCTGAGTATGAAAGACAGCCAGAGAAAATTCTGGGACCCCAAGAGCTGAAGTGTCTTGTTTGGAGAATAGCCAAGAGGCCAGTACTACTGTATCAAAGAGTACATGTTGGGTAGTAAAATGAAAAAAGACTGGAAAGGTAGGTGGGAAGGATATTATGAAGGGCTTTGAATGCCAAACAGAGACTTTTGTGTTTCCTTGTGGAGACAATAGGAAGCCACTGGAGTTTATTGAGTAGCAGACTGCCATGATTTGACCTGCTGAATGGAGGTTAGGTTGGACTGAGGAGAGATTTGAGGCAGACAGACCCACCAGCAGCTAATGATTCCAGCTGTGAGGTGATGAGGGCCTGCCCTACAGTGGGAGCTGTGTCAGAGGAGAGAAGGGGGAGTATTCCAGGGATGCTGCAAAAGTGAAATCAGCAGGTCTTAGCAACAGCTGAATGTGGGGAGTGAGAGAGAGTGAGGAATCCAGGATGACTCCCAGGTTGTGAGCTTGGGTGACTGGGAGGATGCTCTTGCCCTCTACAGTAATAGGGTCTATTCAGATTTATTAGGCAGCTAGGTGGTGCAGTTGGGTAATTTGAGTTGCACTTATTTCATATGCCAGCAAAATTATGCTTAAAATTGAACAAGCTAGGCTTCAGCAATATGTAAACTGAGTGTTACCAGAAGAACAGGCTGGTTTTCATAAAGGCAGAGGAACTAGAGACCAAATTGTCAATATGTGCTGAATTATGGGTGAAGAAAGAGGGTCCCAGAAAAACATCTGCTTCACTGACTACACTAGAGCCTTTGAGTATGATCACAAAAATATAGCAATTCCTCAAAGAGATGGGAATGCCAGATTGTCTTAGTTATCTCCTAAGGAACTTATATTTGGGCCAAGTAGCAACAGTTAGAACCAAAGATAGAACAACTGATTGGTTTAAGACTGGAAATAAAGTATGATAAGTCTGTCTATTGTCATCTTATTTATTTAAGTTACATGCAGAATACATCGTGTGAAATGCCAGACCAGAAACCCTGAGGGTCTTTCCTTCTTGGATGGATTTTTTTCGACTAGGTAAAACAGGCCATTCTCTGCCTTATTTCTTGCCTAGCCTTAATCACTGAATGGGGGATTGCTTCAGTTAAAGACTTAAGCTTAAAATGACCAAGGTCTCTCACCACATGCAGAGCCATCTCCAGTCATCCTGATCTATATTTTTCCACTGGACCCCAGTGGTTCTGGAGCAGTAAATGAGATTGATGACTTTGCACAGTCCTTTCTCACTTAAATCCAATTCACTTATATGTTATCACATTGCTTCCCTGATGTTATGGTCCTCTTCGAGAATGAAAGACAACAGCAAGATTTTACAGTGGATAGGGTGTCTGACCTGGAGTTAAGAAGGCTCATCTTCCTAAGTTCAAATGTAGCCTCAGACACTTATTATCTGGGTCACCCTGGGCAAATCACTTCAACCTGTTTGCCTTAGTTTCCTCATCTGTAAATAAGCTGGAGAAGAAAATGGTAAACCACTCCAGTATCTTTGCCAAAAAAAACCCTAAAGAGTCATGAAGAGTAAGATATAATTGAACAAGAAAAATATTTGTTATAAGAAATTTTTTTTCTAATTTTTTCTCAAAGCAGTAGAAGAGCAAGGAAGGGAAGAAAAAGAAGATAGATTTCTATTAATTTTTAAAAACACAAAATTGTGGGGGCATCACAGATGTGAAATGCTGCCTGCACTTTCAAACAAAGTCACTCTATAATTGGTTTAACTTTGTTATAAGACATTTCTCACAAAATGAGTATGATATGTAAATGTTTGCCATGTAAAAGTGAAATTCATCAACAAAACTGTTTTTAGGTAAAAAATAAAAACAAGCAATACAGTATCTTGTATTCTCTCCATCCTTCAACTGATTGTGTAGTCTGCTACATAATATTATTTACAAGACCTTGACTTCTCATTCTTCATCAAGGATGCCCTCATTATGTATGTATAGTAGTGTAAATGTGTATGTAGATTATTTTCATTAAATTTTTGTTTGGGGAAAGTTAGCATAAGAGTTAGAAGTTAATATTTTCAGTGATCTTCTTCATGATAATAATGTCTGAAATGTATTTTTCCAAATTTTTGGTAGACTTCTTTCAGATGCTTCCTGAATTTATTTGATATTACTTATATACATATATATATACACATATATGTTAAAGGTGCTATTTTAAATCTTCTATTTATTTAACTGTATTCTGGTACAATGAGAATCCCTATACAGAATGTTTATAATAATCATAATTATAGTTCACATCAATATAGCATATTCCTTATACTTATATAGAAGTAAGCAATATAATTAGTATTAGCCCAGATTTTTAGATGAAAAAGTCAGGACTTTGAGAGGTTAAGTGATTTGCTTATAGTCACACAACTGTTTTGGACCCAGGATGCTTACACAGAAATACAATGAATTCCTCAGTCATCAAAGATATGGTTCTGTCTGCTGGACAATATTAAGTAGGAAAAATGGATTGAGGCTATTTAGAAAGATTTTCAGTATCTGAACTAGCATTCCTCAATTGCCTGGAGTAAATAGGACTTAATGTAGATAAGTTGCTGGATGTGTAATCTATATTAATCTATGTACTCAAAAAGCTTCATGAGGCAGGAAGGCATTACTATCTATCTAAACTTTGTATCAATACTGAACCTTAGCACAGTCATCTGTATATGATAGAGAGTTAAAGTTTGTTGAATTAAAATGTGTTATCTTGAGCCTCAGTTCCCTCTAATGTAAAATGAAGTGAGAGTTTCTGGACTAGATCAGAGGTTCTTAACCTGAAGTCCATTAAGTAGTTTAAAAATATAATGATAACTATATTACCATATAATTGGTTTCCTTTGTACTTTTATGTATTGTAAGGATTTAAGAACATTATTCTGAGAAAGGGACCCTCCCCCCTAGGTTGTATCAACTGCCAAAGGGATCTATGACACAAAAATGTTTGTTAAGAATCCCTTCAGTGTTGATTCAAAAAGCCTTTTCCAGGTCTAATGTTTAGAGTCTTCATTTTTAAACAGGCAAAGGTATATGTTACCACATAACTTAATATGGGCGTTACTCCACCATTGCAAATTTATAATCCAAAAGAATCATTGGAAGACACAAAACAAGCAGGCAGTGAAAGAATATGCAGATTAAGTCCTCCAATTATGGACCCTTCATTAGCCCTTAGCAACAGGACTGCAATGATATTTTTGAATGCAATGAAATTTGCAATTATTCTCATGATAATAAAAGTCTTCTTTCTGATTGTTAGTCCTTTTTTTCTGAGCTTCACATAGCATTATAAGACTATGTTAATAACCATTCCCACCTTATTTCGTTATTGTTGTATGCTCTAATCCCTCTTTAATCAAAGATCCTAAGTTGTGAATCTACATGAACCTGAAATATAACAATTTAATGAAATCTTGCAGTACACAATAATCAGTGATTGAGGCAAAGATTTGTTGATAACACAGATTTTTGGATAGACTTTATTCCAGATCAGAAGCGATCAGTAAAACGTTGCCATTGACTCTTGGGGTCTTTTTGATGGGCTGAGAATTTTTACAGTAAGAGTTCCTAACATAGGTGCCATATTTGAAAAGGAGATCAGAAGTATTGGAAGGATTATAGATCTGAGTAAAACTGCTTATATTATCCTCTCTTGGGAAAGCTAAACATTATGTTTGTTGAGGTCATAGAGGGTCAAGAACCTCCCTACAAATCTTGTCCAACTCAGTTATCAGTTGTGAAAGTATTATTGGGAAGTTGGTAATTTTCTCCCCCTCTTTCCTCTCCCAGTACACCTTCTTATATCCTTTTCCTCATATTCTTCACCCTTTGGTGACTTCTCCTCAACTCTCCTTTGGTCCCAGTATCCTCTTGCTAGTCAGCAGCAGTGGCTCATTCAAACTACAGTTGGCTACTTGCTAGATTCATGGAATTAGGTTTGGAAGGATCTTCTAAGGCCATCTAGTTCACTCTTTACCTAAATCTAATCCCTGCTTTCCCAGAGTCAAGAACTGCTTTCTCAATTCAGAAAGATGAGAATAAAATAGCATTCAATTTGCACATTCAAAAATCAGCCATATTCTAGAGTAGTCCTGAAGAACAAATGAAATAATTGATGTAAAAATGCTTTCAGGAGTTTTATAAGTTTTAAAACCAGGTGCTATTTTGAATATTATTACTAAATGTGATAATAAGTTATTATTATTATTTGAGACAATAAACTCCTCAGAATGATTGGCTCAGCAAAGAGAATTCCAGAATACATTTCTTGGTAGATTATTTTAAAATCTTCTGCCCAGACATGGCCAGAAATGTTCTCTTAACAAGACTCATTTCCACATTGGAAACTTCCCTATTTTCAAGTTGAAAGGGCAGTTTTTTGCTATCCCTGAAATGATGATCAGATTTAGTGATTTCCTTTGCTGAATTGGAGACAAAAACAAAGAGACCTTGAAGAAACAACAAGTACAAATTGTCTATATTACCTGCAGAAATTTGAGAAAGTTTCATGTTTAAAATACAAATGATTCAAATACTGAAAACATGAAAACCTTTTTAGGACTGCTTAAGTGACATTTCATTTTTGCTTCTGACCTGTACTCCTTGTACGTCTCACAAGTCCAGCTCTCTTGACAAGCCAGGACATGGCTTGGGCTTTGTTTAGCCCTTTGGTTGCACAATTTTATTGGCAATGGTGCTTTTCTCCTCTGAGAAATGCAGTTTCAGACGTCACCTCTTGCTGGCAGTCAAGACCTGACACTGGATCTCCTAAATTCAAGCTCACAAAGTAGCTGTCAAAGCTAGAAGCATCCATCCTATGATCACTGTTCTGTCACCTTTGTTCAGAGAAACAAACACTAAGCAGAAGCAGCAGCCAGCAGACAAGTACCTGTTCTCACTACTAAGTGTGTGTGGTTTTCATGGCTGCTGTGAATTGGAAATTAGGAAGAGAAATTGACTGTTCCTCCTTCTGCTTGATTGAAGTTCATAGGAGAACTGACATTAGCTTGGCCCAAACAAATTTCTTGAAAAGTAACTAGCAACCATCTTCCTTTACTCCTCATAGTCTATAGATGAGCAACTCTTCCTGGATCAGTCATCGTTTCTCTTTGATACAGCATCTTCTATCATCATGGGGACTGGAGGACCAATCAGAAACCATTGACTATGCAAGCTCTTTAGCAACAGCCCAGAGCACATCTGTGGCCCATCTCATAAAAGGCTAGGGCACAGTCTCAACCCTTTATATGACCCTTGATAATATGTAAATTGGCATGTATGGGATTTGGATTGGTGGAACACATAAGTGAAGTTTGATAAAGTATATCATTGACTAAGCAGTATGATTTAAGGACTACCGGGGAAATCTTCCTGTCCCCAAACATCTCAATTCAATTTAACAAACATATATGAAATATTGACTCTCTGTGCCACATTGTGCTATGTTCTGGGGATACCTAGACAAAAATAAAATCAGACCTCTCTTCCCTCAAGGAGCCTACATTCTATATTCTTCCCTTCTGTTACCCAGAATTCCACTCTTGATTAATTTCTTTTCACTCTCCTTTTGGCTTTTTAAAAATGCAAGTAATACCCTTAGGAAGAATAACCTATGACACCTTAGTGCAAATGAATTTATCAGATACCATTTCTCCTGGCAGGGTTATTATATTAGAAAGCAAGAAATACTGAAACTGAAGAAATAAATTCAAAAAAGAGAGACATGGGACACTGATAATAAATCACCTCTCCCTGACAGTTTTGCTACGGGCTAATTCTTGTCCAATGAGTAGGGAGACCTATGTCATAAAACATTAGATGTGGAAGTGGCCTCAGAGGTAATCTTGTCCAAAGCCCTCAAGATTCAATTCAATAACAATTTATTCATTGCCAACCATGCTAGGTGCTTATACTGTGATATATATCACGTGATCAATCAAAGACAAATAAAAAGTAATTTCTGCCTCTAAGGAGCTTGCTTGCTGGTTAGATATAGCATTTAGATAAATAAATAAAGATAAAGGAAAGCTACTTTGAGGGCTAAGAAGAGGAAGCCGAGAAAAGACTTATAAAATTTGGCATTGGAATTTTGAATTTTAAAGGAAGCTAAGGATTATAAAGTGAGGTGGCTGGAACAGAAGATAGAGCCTGGATCTGGACTCAGGAAGACTCATCTTCATGAATTCAAATCCAGGCTCAAACACTTATTGGTTATGTGATCCTGAGTGAGTCACTTAACCCTGTTTATCTCAGTTTCCTCATCTGTAAAATGAGCTGGAGAAGGAAATGGAAAATCATTGTAGTATCTTTGCCAAGATACTACAAATAGGCTCATGAAGGGTCAGATATGACTGAAATGAGTGGAACAGCAGCAATAACAAAGGGTTAGTGGACATATTGAATAGGAAATGGTAATCTAAAAAATCCAAAATTGTTTCCTCATGAAAACACCAAACTAACCTTACTTTGAAAAGGCTAATAAATTGACTAGATATGGGAGGGGATGCTGCTGATATAGTTTATTTGTATTTTTAGTGAAATGTGTGATAAGGTATCTCATTTTATTCTTGTGAAAAAGATGAACTCAGAACTAGTTGTATGGCTGTATCAAAAGAGAAGTTAGAAACGATTCTATGCCAACTGTGAAGGTGGTTTATATTGAAG
This sequence comes from Myrmecobius fasciatus, assembly GCA_023553655.1. Taxonomy (NCBI): domain Eukaryota; kingdom Metazoa; phylum Chordata; class Mammalia; order Dasyuromorphia; family Myrmecobiidae; genus Myrmecobius; species Myrmecobius fasciatus. The sequence continues at coordinate 19,840 of JAJPUD010006818.1, forward strand.
TGCATCAGGGAATCTCTGCGGACTGTGCTATTGAACATTTTTATCAACAAATTGCAAAAAATCTTAGATAACTTTTTCATCCGTTTTGCAGATTACATAAAACCAGGAGGGACAGACAATGAGAGTGTCCCTACATTTGAATGCATATCCTTGAGGGCAGGGATCTTTGTGTCTAGCACAGAGACACACATTAAGCTAGGCATTTAATAAATATTTGTTGAGTGAATGAATGAATAAATGAATCAGCTTCCAGAAAAATCTTGGCAGATTTGAATATCAGACTTAAACAAATAAGATGAATTTTAATAAGAATGACCACCGAGGCTTGAACTTGGATTTCAAGTAGTTGACCTTATACTTCCAAGACTGGGAAAGCAGACTTAGATAATGATTCACTCAATAAGTATAAAGAAGTTTTAATGAACTGAAAACTCAGTGTGTCAACAATTTGATACAATAGCCCAAAATCTAATGTGATCTTAGGTTGCATTAAGAGAGCACAATTTCTAGGAATAAGAAAGTTTTAATCCCTTCTTTCTTCTAGAAAGATTTGTTCTTTTTGGACCGAGGGGGCAGAAGTAGGATCAATGGGCTAAAGTTGAAAAAGGTCAATGTAGCCTTGATTTTAGGGAAGAAACCAACAAAACTTCTTAACAATTAGTATCCCAAGGTGAAATGGCTGCTTTCAGAGACATAGTAGATTACTGGGAAATAAAAGTCTTCCAATAAAGCCCTTATGGTCATTTGTTAGGTATTTTATTTTGAGGATTATTTCTCTTTTTGGTCTCTATGACCACTAAGGTCTTTTCAAGTCCTGAAATTCTGTGATTATTTGAACAATAGGGATCTGAGAATATTTTCCTTTGAGAAGGATAGTAATTATTAGCAGATAAATGATAATAGAGAGGGTTACTTGGAAAGGCAGAAAGCAAAGCTATAGAGTATTTTGACACAAACTCTATAACTAGGCATTTTCTGCTCTGATAATAAATTATAGTGATGTAATTGGGTCAATTAGTCCCATATTGTGATTAGGTCTCCTTCATTTGGCCCCTTCCTATTTTGTCCTTGCTTCTGATTATTTTATTTCCTTTTCATATCATCTCATGCAGGAACCATTCCCTGCCAATGAAAGTGATGCTTAAAGGCTCAGTTATAAATCAGCCTCATTGGAAATTGTGCTATTGCCTTCATTAATAACCACAGGGGACCTTCTCCCTTCTCCTTACAGTTTGACCTTTAAGATTACTTACCAAATGCGACTGGTAGGTAACTAAGAACAATTCAGCTAAACAGAACAAAAACAGGATGAGGACTTTTATTCTGGGGTGAAATCCTTATGACTCTGGGAATTTTCAACTCTGAAACAAATGACATTTTCATTTGTGCTATTTAGATTTTGAGAGTTAGAAATCATGACCACAGGTTAGTTTGGTAACTTTGGCTCAATTCCAACATGAAGCAATCATGTTAAAATTAACAACTTAAATAAGAAAACCAATGGTAAAAATAAGCCACATTTGCTCTTTCAGACTTGAGTTTGGGAGTATCTCTTTGTGTTACACTGTAATTTTAGAATGTAAACTCTTTATTTTGTTTTGGCTTTTGTATCCTTAAGTACTAGCACGTTACCTTACACATGATACACATAGATTAATAAATATTTATGAAATTAAGTTGAATTTTAGGTTGTAGCTTTATTCTCCTAAATTTCTCTAATGGTATGATTGGAAATGGCCCTGAACTTGGCTCTTTTCAACAATGAGGTGATTCAAGGTAATTACAATAGACTGGTGATGAAAAGTTCCAATCACATCCAGAGGAGACTGAATGTGGATCAAAGCAAAATAGTTTCACAATTTTTTTTAGTAGTGGCGGTGGTAGTGGTGTTTGCTTGTTTTTTTCCCTTTTGATCTGATTTTTCTTGTGCAGAATGACAAATATGGAAGTATGTTTAGAAGAATTGCATATGCTTAACTTAAAGTGGATTGCTTGCTCTCCAGGGGAGGGGAAAGAAGGGGAAGGAGGGAAAAGGATTTGGAGCACAAGATTTTACAGAATGTTGAAAATTATCTTTGCATGTATTTGAAAGAATAAAAATCCATTATGAAAAAAAAGGAAATGCTCCTGAAAAGGAAGGAGCCAAGTTTTGACTTAGCTTCAGAAGTCAGACTAGGAATTATGGGTGGAAGGTGTTAATTTTCACCTGTCCTAATAATTGGAGTTATCTAACAGTGGGATGGGCTATCTTGAGTGATGATGGGCTTTCTTTCACTGGAGGTTTTAAAGCACAGAATATACAACCATTTATTGTAGGTATTAGAAAAAGAATTCTTTTCTCATTCAGGTGTTGGTTGAATCAGATTACCTCTGAGATGTCTCTTAACTCTGATATTCTGTGATCTTGTCCTTTCCTAGAAAAGAAGAATTAGTATGTTGAGGACTCTGGAAATCATATTATATGATCATGACAAATCATTGGGCATTTGAATCCCTTAAAGGAAAAGGGAATATTTGGCTTGGATGAGAGAAAATTCTGGTGGCGCATGATCAGAGTCTTGAAATATTTAAAGAACTCTCATATGTAAGGGATTGGGTTTATTATGAATAGCTTCAGAGGGGAGAAATTACTGGGAAGAGATTCTGACTTTTTATAAGGAAGAACTTCATAATAATGAGAATTGACTCAAAATAGAATATGTTGCCTGCGGAAATAATAAGTTTTCTATCATTCTTAGTGCCCAAGTAGATAGAGTCTGAATGCTTTCCTGTGATGGACATTTTATAGGTAATTTAAGCATAAAACAGACAGTTGGATAAAGGACCTTCTCAGTTTCTTTCCAATTCAGAAGTCTTTTGCTTCTGTAAGAATCATTGGTTTGATTTTTAAAAACAGGCTTATGAATAATACAAATAGCCCTCCATTTTCAAGCAGAGTGTGTTACCAGTGTTCATTTATCAATTAATGTATGAAACTTAAATGAATTTTCTTATGGAACATTTAAATTTCCAGAATTTATAATTTCATCTGTATGGATACTCCTGCTGACCTAGATTTCAGTAGATAGTCTTGGAGTGTTGATGTGACAAGAAATGAAAACAAAATGTTAACACTCTTAGCAACTTGGTGATGTCCCTCAGAAATTACCTACACACACTGTTTCTTGGACACCAGAAGGCTAGTCCATAATTGGGCTACATTCATAAGCTTTCTAGAATGGTAAAGCTTATTGGGGGTAACATTTAACTGGCATAGGTTTTGAGAAGATAGCATCACTTCCATATCATCTTATACCAACAGAGGAATTTTAGGGTGTCCTCTGTTTCTCAAGGGGGCCAAAAAGGATACTATGGGCATACTTTCAAACGTGTATACAGGTTACTTATGAAAAGTAGAGTGATATACTGTGTAGTTAGACTTGGAATCAGGAGAACCTGGGTTCAAAGCCTACCTTACTATTAAGATTTATTAACTTAATGAGCAAATCATTTGACTTCTTTGGGTTTCATTTTTTCTTATCTGTGAAATATAGGGTTAGGGTTAGATAGTTTTGAAGTCCTTTCATTCTTCATCTCTGATCTATGAACAGTCACACACAGTCTTTACTATGCTTGGGTGTGGATACTTCTTCTTAGAATACTAGTGAGTGAAAAATGTTTCAGAGTTAATGTATCCCCTATTCCTTTATGTTGCAGCCTCCATTTTTTCCCATGGAAGCAATGTAATAAATGGTGTTTGGGTCTCAGGCCAGCTTCTAAAGCATATTTAACCCATTATGTCACTAAAATAAAGTGCTACATACTTCTTTAACAGTATTGTTTTATACTATTTGTCATTGTGAATGTACAATATTTCAAGGACATTATAGTTGAAATAGGCTTTTGTGGATTGGCCTGGAAAACTAACCACCATTTGAAAAAGGGATTTGATGAAGAAATGCATTCTGAAGTATGCAGGGAAGAATACATGAATACATGGAGTTCAAGGGATGCTTATGTTTTGGGGCTCTGGGGGGAAATTACCTACCTTCCCAGCATAGTAAAACTGTCCACTTGCCAGTGTAGATTATATTAATCCATTGCAGGAATTCATAAGTCAGATGTTCATATATCAGGGTACACTTATGTCATCCTTTTCATTTCCATGGGAAAAGGAGGCACATAATGAAAGTGAACAAGGATCTAACAATGTCATAGGATAACAATTCAGAAATCCAGAAAGGAAAACTTGGAGTTTTATTTCCCCAAACCATCCCTGCTTTTAATTGGCAATATTTCTTCCCTCCTTCCTCCCTCCCTCCTTACTTTCTTCCTTCCCGTCTTCCTTCCTTCCCTCCTCTCCTTTCCTCCTTCCCTTCCTCCCTCCTGTTCTTCCTCCCTTCCTCCTTCCCTTCCTCCCTCCTTACTTTTTCCTCTTCCCCCTTTCTCCTCCCTCCCCCTTTCTTTCCCTTCCTCTCCCTTCCCTTCCATTTTAATTTCCAGAATTTATAATTTCATCTGTATGGGCACTCCTGCTGACCTAGATTTTAATAGATGGTCTTGGAGTGTTGATGTGGCAAGAAATGAAAACTGAGCGACTTGGTGATGTCCCTCAGAAATTACCTACATCTTCCTTCCTTCCATAGCAGTTGTCAGCAGTTTCCTAGCTAAGAATTCTTTAAGTACCTAGAGTAAATGGGAATTGAAAATGATGTGACCAAATTTATCTAAGTTCAGTTGGAGTTGAATTTTAAACCACAATCTCTAGGGGGTGAAATTAGTTTTTCATTATTCTGCTTCATATGATATCAACCTGAAGCAAAAGTATGAGGAGCGAAATTAGGGAGAATACAAAGAATAGAAATGGGGAAGAATGGATGCTGATGTTACATTCAAATGCAAAAAAAAGAAAGAAAAGGAAAGCAAGATTTTGAATTGTCTGGTCATGAAATTATCTGTTAAAATTTTGTCTTAAAGATTAAGTTCAGCTTTTGGTTATTAGTTAAGAACCACCAGTAAGTCTCTAAATAATTTGCCCACCAAGAACAATTTGTAAAAAAAAAAAAAAAAGAAAGAAATTCAAAAAGATCAGAAAGCTTGCCAACTGACTTTATCTCCCCACAATACCCAGCATGTGGAAGGATATTTTCAGAATGTTTTCAGAGAAGGAGTTTCACAAATCATGTATCATCTCCACTGCTAAGTTCTCAACCAACCTGCTAATAATGAAATCTTTCCCTGAATTGTAATCTCTCAGACAAGTGCTAATTTCCATGGAGGCACAATTGAAGGAAATATGGAAAGTATGATTTTTTTAGCCTGATATTATCTATGAACCTTAGGTTCTCCTGGGACCAGGTTCATTATTGAGGTCTTTTAAAAGACAAAGGACCTTCAACTCTTGTGCAAACATACAGGCTAACAAGACATCAAAAATATAGACTAACATTTAACCTGATGATGATAAAAAGGACTCATGTGTGAGCCTACAATAAATAAAATCACTCTTCTTTCCTCTCTGGTGAACACCACTTCCAAGGGAACTCAGGCTTATAGTACTTTCTTGAAACTGAAGATTTCCAGCAAGGGGAAAAAAAAGGTTTGTAGAGCATTAATTGCCCTACCCTGGACTTGTACTTTCACCATAACTCACAATATCAGTGAAGGACAAAATCCAGTTTTGTTCTTCTACTCCATGGCTTTGTCCCTCATTATTTCTTTGTTCTACTGCTTCTGGGTCCACAATTGTTCCATTTGCTCAGGAACTCTTCCATTGCTTTTCTGTTTCCAGTCTATCTCTCTGAACTCATGTTCCTGAAGTATTTTACTTAGCCAAGGAACTCTTCACTTCTTGAGTACTGCAACCATTCCTTGATATTGCTGATGCTCAGTTTCCTGAAACACACAAGGTTTCCTAGAGGGATTATTTGTCTGTATAATCTGCCTTGTAATGAATTGAGTCTGGGTTTATGACTGACTTCTCTTTGGTAGTACTACCTGTCTACATTTTTGCAATTTGCTTTCCTGGCTGGTGTTTCTGCCTCCATTTTCATCTAGACCATTCCAAAATTACTTTTTCTTTTGTGTACAGATCTGATCATGTTCTTGCTCTTCTTTTAAATCCATTAGAGGCTCTGTTAGGCCATAAATGATATTAGGAATTCTTTGTCTGGCCCTTTATAATTCGATATCACCCTATTTTTCCAGCCTTTTCTCATAATGCTTCTCCACAAAGACCTGTAACTAACCATCCTCAGTCTAAGATAGACAGAAAGAGAATCTATTTTGGAAGCATAAATGAGGAAGGACTCTCATATCTGACCTTTAGAATTCTATATTGCTGTTTTTTAGGTCATGCCCAACTCTCTGTTTTTTTCACATTTATAGCTATTTTTATTTTTATTTATTTTTTTATTAAAGCTTTTTATTTGCAAAACATATGTATGGATAGTTCTTCAACATTGACCCTTACAAAGCTTTCCATTACAAATTTTTCCCCCCTAGTCTCCACCCCTCCCCTAGATGGCAGGAAGTCCACTACATGCTAATTATATTAAAATACTTGACAAGTCAATTATATGTATGCATATTTCCACACATCTTGCTGTGCAAGAAAAATCATATCTACAAGAAAAAAAATCAGAAAAAGGAAACACAATGCAAGCAAACATCAATAGAAAGCATGAAAATGTCATGTTGTGGTACACATTTCACATCCCTCTCTCTGGGTGTATATGGCTTTCTTCACTGAACAACTGGAAGTGGTTTGAAACATTTCATTGTTGAAGAGAGCCATGTCCATCAGAATTGATCGTCATATAGTATTGTTGTTGCTGTGTATAATGATCTCCTGGTTCTGCTCATTTCCCTCAGCATCAGTTCATGCAAGTTTCTCCAGGCCTCTCTGAAATTGTCCTGCTGGTCGTTTCTTACAGAACAATAATATTTCATAACATTCATATACCATAGTTTATTCAGCTACTCTCCAATTGATGGGCATCCACTCAGTTTCCAGTTTCTAGCCACTACAAAAAGGGCTGCCACAAACATTCTTGCACATGTGGGTCCCTTTCCCTCCTCTAAGATCTCTTTGGGATATAAGCCCAATAGAAACACTGCTGGGTCAAAGGGTATGCACAGTTTGATAACTTTTTGAGCATAGTTCCAAATTGCTCTTCAGAATGGTTGGATCCATTCACAGTTCCACCAACAATGTATCAGTGTCCCAGTTTTCCCACATTTTAGCCAATCTGATAGGTGTGTAGTGGTACCTCAAAGTTGTCTTAATTTGCATTTCTCTGATCAATAATGATTTGGAGCACCTTTTCATATGACTAGAGATGATTTTAATTTCATCATCTGAAAATTGTCTGTTCATATCCTTTGACCATTTATCTATTGGAGAGTGGCTTGAATTCTTATAAATATGAGACAATTCTCTATATATTTTAGAAATGAGGCCTTTATCAGAACCCTTAAAAGTAAAGATTATTTGCCACTTTATTGCTTCCCTCCTAATCTTGTCTGCATTAGTTTTGTTTGTATAAAAACTTTTTAATTTAATATAGTCAAAGTTATCTATCTGGTATTCAATTAAGAGTTACAATTCTTCTTTGGACATAAATTTATTCCATCTCCACAGGTTTGAGAGGTAAACTATCCTATGTTCCTCTAATTTGCTTATAATATTACTCTTTATATCTAGATCTTGAACCCATTTAGATCTTATCTTGGTATGTGGTGTTAGGTGTGGGTCAAGCCCTAATTTCTTCCACACTAGCTTCCAATTTTCCCAGTAGTTTTTGTCAAATACTGAGTACTTATCCCAGAAGCTGGGGTCTTTGGGTTTATCAAAGACTAAATTGCTATAGTTATGCCTAGTTTGTCCTGTGATTCTATCCTATGCCACTGATCGACTACTCTATTTCTTAGCCAGTACCAAATGGTTTTGATGACCGCTGCTTTATTATATAGTTTTAGATCTGGTACAGCAAAGCCACCTTCATTGGCCTTTTTTTTTTTCATTAATTCCCTTGAAATTCTTGACCTTTTGTTCTTCCAAATGAACTTTGCTACTATTTTTTTCTAGATCTGTAAAACGATTTCTTGGGAGTTTGATTGATATGGCATTAAATAAGCAAATTAGTTTGGGTAATATTGTCATTTTTATTATATTCGCTCAGCCTACCCATGAGCACTTGATGTTTTTCCAATTGATTAGGTCTGACTTTATTTGTGTGGAGAGTGTTTTGTAGTTTAGTTCATATAGTTCCTGACTTTTCCTTGGCAGATAGATTCCCAAATATTTTATACTATCATCTGTTATTTTGAATGGAATTTCTTTTTGTATCTCTTGCTGCTGAACTTTGTTGGTAATATATGAAAATGCTGATGATTTATGTGGATTTATTTTGTATCCTGCAACTTTGCTAAAGTTGTGAATTGTTTCTAATAATTTTTTAGTTGAGTCTCTAGGGTTCTCTAAGTATACCATCATGTCATCTGCAAAGAGTGATAATTTCGTTTCCTCATTACCTACTCTAATTCCTTTAATCTCTTTTTCTTCTCTTCCTGCCAAAGCTAACATTTCTAATACAATATTATATAGTAATGGTGACAGTGGGCAGCCTTGTTTCACTCCTGATCTTATTGGGAATGATTCTAGTTTGTCTCCATTACATTTAATGCTTGCTGATGGTTTTAAGTAGATGCTACTAAGCATTTTAAGGAAAAGCCCATTTATTCCTATACTCTCTAGTGTTTTTAATAGGAATGGGTATTGGATTTTATCAAATGCTTTTTCTGCATCTATTGAGATAATCATATGGTTTTTGTTAGTTTGGTTATTAATATAATTGATTATGCTGATAGTTTTCCTAATATTGAACCAGCCCTGCATTCCTGGTATAAATCCTACTTGGTCATAGTGTACTATCCTGGGGATGACTTTCTGTAATCTCATTGCTAATATCTTATTTAAAATTTTGCATCAATATTCATTAGGGAAATTGGTCTATAGTTTTCTTTCTCTGTTTTCACCCTACCTGGTTTAGCTATCAGCACCATATCTGTATCATAGAAGGAATTTGCATACCGACTCTCTGTGATGCCATTTGGAGCTTTCTTGGCAAGACTGATGAAGTGGTTTGTCAGTTCCTTCTCCAGCTCATTTTATCAATGAGGAAACTGAGACAAATCAGTTGGGTGACTCTCAGGGTTACACATATAGTGGGTGGCTAGGGTCGTGTTTGAGCTCAGGAGGATGAATCTCCCTTTTTCTAGGCCCAATACTACATCCATTGAGTTACTAGCTGCCCAATTAGAATCCTTAGATTCCTTTATAATTTCAAACACTGTTACTAACTTGAAGCTTTCCTGATCCCTTAAACTCCTACTTCCTCCTTTCAAAAAATAATTACCCTGTATTATTTTGCAAATATATGATATATATTCATATATGAATGTGTATTTAGCTTCTTTCATTTAAATTAAGTTGGAGGGCAGTTATTGCTTCATTTTTAGTCTTGCATTCTCAAAATCTAGCACAACTCCTATTTTCAGATGTGTGGCAGTGCATGTATATTAAGCACCAAGTGAATAGAATAGACAGAAGTGGGATAGGAGTTCAGAAAAGGAGATAGATGTGGGCTGAAGGAGTGAGGCAATCTGGTCATTCCTAGCTTCTTGCAAGGGATGATGGGTTCTAATGCAGAAATATTCAGAATGATTAGTGTTTCCAAAGCTCACTACTTAAAAAACCCTCCCCCAAATCCCAAATCAAAACCAAAATTATGGCTCCTCAGATGTGTACTCTTAACTGGCTTACTTCTGATTACCAGATTTCTATGAATATTAGGCTTTTCTTCCCTTGGATTGGTGCATTTAGGTTAAAAAGAAATATCCTACTGGGAGAGGAAGGTGGAAAAGAGTAGGTTACTCTGGATCAGACTGTATTCTTGGCAGAGCTGGCCAGGTCCTAGTTAAAAGTGAGCAGTAAATGTATCCTGGCTATGTGAGAAACTAGACTTCTGGATAATTAAATTTATAAGAGTGTCTCTCTCCCTGTCCCCTTTGTCTTTACATTAATAAATTATAATTTAAAAGCAAAAACAAACTCCAAGAACAAAGAGCTGTAACTAGCACAGGGGACTGGGCCTTCAGGATCCTTACTTAGTTGCATGATCTCATAGATTTATAAGTTATAACTCATCAAATCCAACCCCTCCCCTACTTGTCATTTTAAGTGGCTTAAAAATCACACAGATATGAAATGCCAAAGCCAGGTTTTGAACTCAGTTCATCCAACCCCAAATCTGGCATTCTTCCTACAATGTAGGATATGTACTTCTCTGGATAGGGAGGACCTACTTTTTCTCCAAAGCAACTACTGTTCTTGTGTCTTGTGAGATAGGCTAGAACTGCCTACCTGGAGCCCAAATGTAGCTACAGTGGGACAGTTCTCCACATTTTCATAAAACAAATCTCACTCTTCAGCTGTTTGCTCCATTATATACCTTTGATATATTGTTTTTCTTCCTCCATGTAGTCTATGTTCTAGCCAAATGGACTAACTATCTTGCTCTTGGATACACCCCATTCTTCAACAGTGAACTTTTTGTAACTTTTTCAGGAATGTTTTCCATTTTTTAATGTCCAGCTCATTAGCTACCTCTTTCAGGAAGCTTTCCTTAATACTCCTACTTCAGTTATTAATGATCTTCCTCTTCATCTTTCTTATGTACTTATCACTGATTTTTATATTAGTTATGTGATTATTATGTATACATGTGTGAGAGAGACACAGAGAGATCTTATTACTAGAGTAAACTTAAAAAGAGAAAGGAATTAAATTCTGCCTTCCTCCAGCTTCTAAAAAATTGCATACAATAAGAGGTTCTTAATTTTTTCTTGTTCACTTGCATTAAATATTATAAGTAGTTAGTGATGGGATAATCCCTGCAGTTCTTTGGGGCTTTATTATTTAAAGGATTGTGAAGGACAAGTCATGAGGACAGCTTCCTCCTTACCTGCCAAGAGAATGTTGCTAAGTCAGTGTTTGGCCATCATTTAAATCCCATCATATAGATACCCTTAGCAATTGAGTATAAAGCCAATTCTGATCACTCTGTTTTCCTAATGTTTCCCAGATTCTATCATCTTCTCCCTCTCACCTCCAATATATACACATATATTCTATTGCAGAAGTTGACTTTTTAATAATTTGCTGATCATCTGACAAGTGGATTTCAGTAGGTTGTTGTTATTTAGTCATTTTTTTAGTCATGTCTAATTCTTTAGTGACCTCTTTTGGGTTTTTTTTGGCAAAGATATTGGAGTGGTTTGTAATTCCTTCTTTAACTCATTTCACAGATGAGGAAACTGAGGCAAACGGGGTTAAGTGCATTGCCCAGGCTCATACAGTAAATGTCTAAGGCCAACTCTGAACTCTTCCTGATTTCAGGTCTGATGCTCAATACACTGGGCTAAGTAGCTGACTTTTGTGGGGATACCCTTTAGAGCAGGAGTCAACAAACTACCAGATAACTTGACCATTTTTGTACTCAAGTTAGTATTTTAAAACAAATTTTTATCCTGTTTAAAAATAAAATAAATGATTTTAACAAGCAGGTAGCACAAAAATGGGCAGCCAGATTTGTCCCTCAGAGTATATTGCCAGTAGTTGTTTTCACTTAGAGAGACCCAAGAATTTGCAGTGCTCTGTTAGTTTAAAAAATGTCATTGGAGGGACTGGTTCATGTGGAAGATGTAGAACTTCATCCTTCTTGATCTGTCCTTTAGTTTTCTTTTTATCCCTAAAGGATTTTTGAAGGTCCAAGAAGTCATCATTGTCTTTCACTGAATCAAAATGGTACAAAGTAAAATCAAATAGATTGAGGTATTTCTCTGGATCTAAAGTTATAACCCCACTGAGGCTTTGGATGGAAAAGGTATGAATATTTACACATCTGGGATTTTGAGGACCCTCGCAAAAATTCAATTTTTCCTAGAGATGAGGTGGCAAAGGGAGCAAAAAGGACTTTTGCTTGGCAGTGGCTACTCTGCCATTCCAGTGGAATAATGGATACTTTGCCTGGCACCTGCTTCTTGTTTTGAATCAGTGACAGGAAAGGAAGGTAAACAGGATCTTGAGTTAGAGTCAAAGGACTGGGTCTACAATCCCATTTCTGTTCCTTACTACTTATGTGGCCTTGAGAACTCACCTTGCATTTTGGGATCTCATTTTCATCGTCAGTAAGGTAAGGACATTGGAAGAGTTAACATGTCAAAAGAAGAAGCAATGTAAAAGATTTCACTAAAAATACATTGGAACAATAAGACAGAGATTCAAATAAGCCAATTAAATTCTCTATACCTTAGCTTGCCCCTTTATGAAATGAGGAGATTGGATTAAATGATCTCCAAGATCCCATGTTGCTCTGAATCTATGATCCTATGAATTGCTAAATAGGACCAGATCTCTTTTTTCCATTTCCTATCTAGCTAAATGAGGGATCTACATTAGATAGGTCCTACAAAAATAGGTGACAGGCTGAATTTGGCTCACAGGCTATAGTTTGCTGACCCTTTAGCTCATGGGCCATATAAAAACAGATAAGTCATACTTTACTGACTCTTGATCTAGACCAAATCTCTTGATCTTAATTTGGGATTCATAGATTGACTACCAAGATCAACAGTGTATAGTTTTCAAGGGATCTGTGAAGTTAAATGAGGAAAAATACATCTTTTTTCCCCACTAACAGCCATTTGAATTTTAGCATTTCCTATAATTATGCATATAAGCAATACGTAATTCTCAAAAAGGGTCCATAAGTTTAGCCAGATGGCTAAAAGGATTCATAACCCCAAAAGATTAAGAACTTCTCTCCTAAATACAAACTTCATGCCCTGATCCATGATTTAGAAGATGGAAAATTCACCATACTTCAACAATTACTTCTGATATTCCAAGTTCCTTGCAGTGGCAGGGGTCCTACACATATTTGTTGGTCCTGTGTAGAATGTGTCAACTTTGTCAAATGACCAGAGGCTGATAATTTATGGGAATGAATGAAAATCACTTTGGCAAAAGAGATGGCAGCAATCTTTGACTAGGAAGCTGGTATTTAATTTTCACTTGCAAAGAAGGCCCAATCAGCATGAGCAAGCAAGACATATCATTTTGGGTTATTGTAGTCATGGGTTCTACAGAAATAGATTGATATATGTTGGAAAAAGAGTCAACCCCTGAGCCAGAGGACTTGGAATCTTAGTGGCAATTCAAATCTTACTCACTAGTTGACTGTAGTCAAGTCATTTTAATACTTTGGGATCATCTTTCTTACCTGCAAAAATAGTAGGGTTGAATTTGATGAGCTTTTAGATTTCTTCTGATTCTACAGCAGGACAATTTGAGTTAGAAACCTCCACTTCTGAATGACAGATAATTGAGGCAAACAGCAATTAGCTATAGCCTTCACATATCCCCATTCTTTACCAGGTAACTATTGAATTCAGCTGGTCTGGGTCCTGACCTCCCTTAGCCAATAACAGAAGGATGACTTTGGGAGAATACTATATCTCTTTATGCCTCAGTTTTTTTTTTCATTTTTTAAAAAAATGAGTTGTATTAAGTGGTGCCTTCCAGATGTAAGCTCATATAACCCCAAGTGAGTGTGCCCATTTTCCTGATGGGAAATCTCATGAGCCAAGTTTCTTTGAAATGCATAATGGAAGTGAGAGGAAAAATAAGGGATAGAATGTCTCAGTCTTCACTTCTCTTTTAGGCTACTGGATCATGTTCTTCTTCCAGGATACTTTAGATAAATAATTCAGGTCATTTTCTTCAAGAAGGAATGGATTCACATGAATCATCCACAGAAATAGGGCTCAGTGCCAGACTTGGTAACATTATGAGGTAGGCAGCATGTGTCTTTGGGACATCTCTAGCTCTCTGTTTTCTTTTCTTTTTCCCCCATCCCCAAATGGCCAGTGTTCCATTCTACTTACTGCCTCACATGGCACTTCACTGTGTTATCCCACCTAGGACTACATTCCCTTTCAGTTCTTTAAACTCTAGGCTTAATTCCAGCCCCCATACTCCAGGATCACCTTTATGCTGATGAACTCTAAGAGATGCTAACAAGCTAACGGGTTTGTTAACACTCTACCAGATATACCATCTTTGTGCTATAACAGACCTATCCCAGAGACAATGTCCTTGACTCAATGGAGTGACTCTCGTGTCAGGAATCTTCAGTACTGGTTGTTTGGGGATGAAGAGGATTGTGATTTCTGGAAAATGAACCTTTATGTACCCCTAAAATCACATGTCTAGACAGTTTGTTTGAGGTAGAATTCAGATAAAAGCATGTGTTATGTTAGAATGAAACATCTTATCACTAGTGACACAAGGGACATATATTTTACTGAGGAAAAAGTACAACTTTAGAGATTCTAGAAATCAAATTTCAGTTATTAATGTTGAAGAAATCTGTCTTTCTAATTTTAAAAAAGAGGCCACACTTATCACAAGGATATTCATTTGGCAAAAATGATGAATAAATCACTTTCTCATTTGTCATTGCTCTACTTTTGATGGGAAATCTGTAGGGAAAGTGATGTTCAAATAGGGAGCCAGCTGAGATTCAGAGGCATTCCCAGCAGCCACTGGGAAACTTGTGCAGCATGTCTAGTTCTTAAATCTCCCAAATAATCTACCAGCCACTATAGTTAATGTATATTGGTAAATTCAAAACAATCAGCATTATCCTGGAAATTGGGAAAGAAATATTTCTAGGATGGAAATATCTGTGTAGGGAAAATGTTTTATATCTTTTTTTGGGGGGGAGGAAGGGGCGAAACCTAAAAATACTTGCTAAACTCTGTGTTTTAAAAGGCCACATTAGGCTTTGCTTTGAGTATCCTCTGGAAGAGATAATGACCCTTTAAACAACTGGCTTTGAGGATTTCTTTTTGTTCCATAGGCATGTTATAAACCACAAGTATGTCCAAGATAACACTAAAGGGAGCTTTTTGTGTACAAAAAAGGCAAATATCATACAGGAAGGAATAGAAATGAAGTGTTCTGAAAAAGAAGATAAAGGGATGGGAGGGCAGAACCTTTTTTTATTAGAAAAAGATAACCAGGAGCCTGAAGGCAGGAAACTTTCACAATGGAGCAGAAACAGTTGTATATATGTATATAGTGGGTGAAGGGGCATAAAGTAATGGGTTTCAATGATGTCAGCAGTGATATAAAGATCAGTCCACTGGGGTGGGTTCATGGCATTCCAATCATGGTCCTAGTCACTCCTGAAGAGGAGGCTGGCTGGCTTCTGACGTTGTAGAGGTTGTGATGGGTTAAGGAGAAACCCTAGGGAAAAGGGGCCAAAGTGAAGGAACCATGGAGGGAGAAACCAATGGACAATTGTACTGCTCTGGGTGTATCTAATGTGGATATACCATCAGGTGAACTTGTGGGAGCAGCAGTGACCGCAAGGAGAGATCTCTATTCCCTCAGATGCAGTTTCCTGGGGTCAAGGAGCTAGTGTGACTTTGAAGGCACCAAGGACCCTCTCCTACAGTGAGCATGTAATGGAGTGATAGAGCCATTCCCTATAAGTACTACATTTAGGATGCCTAAATTCACCACTCATTTGTCCCAGTGAAAACCCTTTGCACAGGTTGCATAGGGTACTGTAAGCCTCAGAAGGGTTAAACAGCTTCAATAATTAAGAGAGGACCCATGGTCCTGAAAGAAACAAGGCTGAGTAGGCAGAACTTTAGGTAACTCCAGGCGTGTTATGACTCCAGTCGGAAGGGTTTCACACTGGCAGATGAAAAGAAATTGATATATCATGTTCATATTTATATGATATATGTAGAGAAATAAATATCAAATTGATAAATATGATAATATGAGAGAAAAACTGAGAACAATAATTGGAAATTACAGAAAAGTAGATTTAGGTTAAATTTTTAAACATCTGCTATTTAACCTCTCTGACAATTCACCACCTAGTTATTGCTTAAAGACAGTTAGCAAAGAAAAGCCTACTATCTTTCTTAAACAGCCTAGGGGATTTCTATTTAGGAACCAGATCAAAAGGGTGACCTCTGAAGTACATTTCAACACTGAGATTATTGTAACAGAGGCAAAGTGCTAGTCCTGGAGTCAGAAAGACTTCTCTTCTTAAGTTCAAATCTGGCCTCAAATATTTATTAGTTGTGTGACTCTGAGCAATAACCCTATTGGACAAGTCATTTAACTCTGTTTGCCTCAGTTTCCTCATCTGTCAAATGAACTGGAGAAGGAAATTGCTAAGAAAACTCCAAATGGGGTTTGGGTCTTAAGGAGTCAGACATGACTGAAAAATCACTACACAACAGATTTTTGAGAAATGTACCAAATTTACTCTCTCTAAACCTACCTCATAAAATGTCACAATTTTTCTAATAAGGACCTCTTTAGTAAGTTGTTTTGATAAAGAATTATAGAAAAAAATAATAGGAGGAAAAACTTGATACTTGGCTGGATCCATATTCTCTCTACCTATACAAATCACAATCTCTCTACACCTTTTTATCCTATTCAGCTCATATTCATGTTTTCCCATAAATCTCTAGCAATAAGAAAATCAATTGGAAAAGCAGGCTAACCTCTTTATTTTAACCACCTTTGGTAGCATCCTGGATGTTCTGACTATGAGGCTAAAGGCAGGACATATATGTGATGGCAGTCATTGTCATACATAGAGCATGCATAGAATATGGGTTGTTTCTGCCATCCACTTGGCCCAGGATCTAGGCACACTTGTATTAAGACTCTCTCTTAATACCTTCTTGATTGTAAATGGTACAGTTAGAAAACATCTTTATGCTGTGACAATAAGCTTTATAAATGGTGAAAAGTTGTTACCAAGCATTTATTATGTCCCCTGATGTTATAGAGCTGAAAATTGCTTCTGATTCTATGACTAAGTACTAAAACAGAAGAATTCTGCAGTAAGGCTGATTAAATTCATATACAAAATTCTTTGCTTTTGTTTCTATATAAAATTACAGGTGAATCATTTGTCAGTAACATATGCTCATCTGATATCTGAGAACCAAGAAGTAAGCAAAAAAAAATATTCCATGTACCCTAGACGTCAGTTTTCTTTAATTCATTGAGAACTTATTTATTTTTATTATACACAAAATTCTAGTATTCTTGGTGATTTGTCTTCTCAGAAAATTTGTTGTTATTTAGTTGATTAGTCGTATCCTATCCTTTGTGACCTGATTTGGGATTTTCTTGCCAGAGATACCAGACAGGCTTGCCATTACCTTTTCTGGCTCATTTTGTGGATGAGGAAACTCAGGCTAATGGGATTAAATGATTTGCCTAGGCTCACACAGCTAGTTAGTGTCTGAGTCTGAATTTGAATTCAGGTCTTCGTGATTTTAGACCTTTTAATTTGCTATGAGCAACTTAGTTGACACATTATTCATTGTGTCAACTAAGTTGCTCATAGCAAATTAAAAGCATCTAATTAAAAACAAGCACACTGACAGTAATTAGAATTTACAGCACATAGTTTGGCAAACTAGGGCGAGGTCAGAAAAACTTTATAAAGCTGGCATAAATCCAATGAAAACAGTATAGTCTGGGGCCATTTAGTTTAGGGGCAAACAGTTGTATAAATGCCAAGTTTCTTTCCCAGGTCCCATTTCCTTCTCTCTTTATATTCTCATCCTTAGTGATTTCATTCATTCCTGTGGTACTAATTATCCCTTCTGTGTGGATGACTCTCATATTTACATATTGAGCTGTAATATCTGAGTTCCAGTTTTATGATTCTAGGTGCCTATTGTATATTTCTACATTTGTTTTACAAATAATTTGAATTTAACATACCTAAAACTGAACTTATCTTCACTTCAAAATCTGCTCCTGCTCCCAATTTCCCCATTCTATTGACATTATTTTCCCAGTCATTCAGGCTTGAAACCCCAGATTTTTCTCAAACACTTCCTTTTCCTTCAGCCTTCACATCCATTCATCCCTATATCTTTCTCTTCCTCTCTATTCAAACTGCTACTACCTTAGATTACATCCTTATCACCTACAAGGTAATGGTCTCCATTGTAATGATTGTTCTTTATCTCTCACTGCTCAATCCACAAAATAATTTCTATAAGCACAGGTTTGATCATCCCACTTCTTTACTTACAAAAGTTCAGTGATTTTCCAGGGATTATAGAATGAAATACAGACCAATAATTAACACATTCTGCCTTCTGATGTCATAATATCCTTCTAGTCTTATTTATACTGTCCTCACCTTCATGAAAGTTATATTCAAGCTAAACTAGGCTAGGAGCTTGTTCTGCCTTTTTCCCTGTTAGCACCATAGAATCATTCCATCCTAGGTCTAGAAGGGGCAGGGACTTCACATGCCATCTAGTTCAACCCACTCATTTTGCAGTTGAAGAAACCAAAAATTTAGGCACTCTATCCCCCATTCCTGGTAAACCTTCCTTCCACACCTCTGCCTTCTTTTTCTTTAAGACCCAAGGCTAAATGAAGATTGCTTCCTTTCATGACCTTTTTCTTTATTCCCAGACTTAAAAGTGAATTTTCCCTTCTTAAATTTTTTAGCCATTTAGGTACTTTCTTTTTTCCTATAATATTCTAACTTATCTGTGAATGTATTTTATACTTCCTGATAAAATTTAGGCTCTAGGGACAGGTAGGTGATGCAGAACTGGGCATGGAGTTAGGAAATCTTGAGTCCAAATCTGGCCTTGAATACTTCCTAGTCCCTATCATAATCTCTATTTGCCTCAGTCCCTTATCTGTAATGGGTACACACTGCAGAAAGAAATGGCAAACACTCCTTCAGTAACTTTGCAATGAAAACCCCACAGACAACACCTATGAGATCACAGAATCAGCCTCATTATAATCACAAAAATAATATTATAAACTCCGAGGACAGTCTCATAAATTTTTTCATTGTTCCATTGCATGAACACTTTCCTGCACATACACAAATATTTGATGGAGTTCTGATTTTTCTAATGTGAGTAAATCCTTCTTTCAAGGTTGGTTGTAACAAGACTATAACAATGAATAGATCTTAGGAAACTGTCTTGATTCACTCAACTAATAAGTGTCCCAGTGTGGGACTCAAAGCCATGTCTTCTGTATGCTAATCAATCAATCAATCAATCAATCAACAAGCATTTATTCAGATTTACTATGTGCCTAGCATCAGGCACACCAGGAATAAAAAAGGGCCAAAACATGACCCCTTCCTTCAAGGAACTCAAATGGAAGAGACAGCATAGAACAACACTGCTCTTACAATATGTATTTAGTATAAATAGAAATCGGCAAAGGAAGACACTGGCAGTGAGGGTGACTATGAAAGGCCATGTGCAGAAATTAAGAGTCTAGGTGAGTCTTGAAGGAACTATGCACTGATGACTTGATATAGTTATTGATAGCATGACTAGGTTACATAAAAAAATGGAATTACTGTTTGTACTGATCAGCAAAAAAAGGTAAAATAATATTTTGTACACTCTGTTTAAGGTGTCAAAGAAATATAAAATAGAGTTTAGAAAGACTTCTCCAAAATGGGTAGAATATTCTTTGTTATAATTAATATAGGCAACATTTGTGTAGTTATTTCAAATCAATAAGCACTTATTAAGCACCTATTAGCTACTTTGCTAAGTTCTAAGAATAAAAAAATGAGATCATCCCTGATCTCAAAGAACCTATGTTTTACTTCAGGATTATAGCAATTATATAGACATCTAAGTATAAAACATAATAATAGGTTGTAATTATATAGTACTTTAAAATTTGCAAAGTTCTTTACAAATTTTATCTCACAACAACCCTGGGAAGTGCTGCTGTTATTTTCCCATTCAATAGTTGAGGAAACTGAAGTAGACTTAGGTTAAATGACCTATCTAGGGCTAATCAGCCAGTATATGTCTAAGACCATATTTGGATTCAAGCCTTCTTGAGTCCGGGTTCAATGCTCTATCCAATAGGCCATTTAATTTTTACAAAATAAGTATAATTTGGAAGGCGTTCACCATTTTTCTCACTTTTATATTTTGGGGTAAGCTTCAGTTATCTAGAAAACCCATTTACATGGAGTAACTCATTCTTCAATGAAGATAGACAAGGTAATTGCTTTAATTCCTTGGAGTTTTTCCATTTTCCAGTAGCTATTTCAGGACCTCCCAGATGCATCTTGTGTCTCCTTGGGGAATTACTAATTACTGAATGAATTTTTCACATTCTCAACCAGTGTAGACAGGGCAGGGGTTTCATATTCTCTCAACAATGACATCTATCCAGACCACGTGTACTACATTTATTCCTAGACAAGGTTCTATCTCTGCCTACCTGTCTGTAGCACTTATTGTCTCTAAGTATAACCAATATTTAGAGAGCAATCGAAAGTTTGAAAAATACTGAACATTGCCTCATTTGATTCTCTTAAGTACCCAGATAGTAGATTTAGCTGTAATTATTCCTTTTCTCTATATGAAAAAAACTGAGATTTAGCAAGATTAAGTGGATTATTACTAGTAAGTGTCAAAGGTAAGAATCACATCCAGTTGCTCCTAAATCCCAGGTCATCACTTTATCCACTATGCCATGCTGTCTCTCCCCATTGTCATTGTATGTGTATAGTGGAGCGTTTAGCCACAGACTGTATTATGTACTGCTTGGATCTGATAGTCTAATTAATGAAAGTGGTCTAGTCCTATTTCTCCAGTAGGATCAAAAGGCAGAGGGCAACATCATATTATTAGAGATAGCCTGCTATAGTGAAGAGAATGCTGGATTTATAGTAATGAAAATCTGATTTTAAATCTCCACTCATTTACTTAAAAATCTTTGTGATCCTGGGTATGTAAATTAATCTCCCTAATCCTTAGGTTTCCTCATCTGTAAAATGGGGTAATTGAACTCAATGATCTCCACTCTTCCTTCCATTTTCATTTCTATGATTCTATGAGGCTACTTTATGTGAAGCACCAAATTATTAGAGAAGCATAGAAAAATAAGACCATCCAGAGAATGATAACCAGAAGAAATGACAGAACCTGTCATATTAGGGTTGAATAACAGAAATAAGGAGGCTTAGTTTAGAGAAGACCTAAGGAGGGCGAACATAATAGCTTTTTCCAAGCACCTGAAGATGTGTTGTGTGAAAGAGGGAGCAGACTCATTTTTCACAATCTCCGAGGACAATATTTGAGTTATTTTTTTCAGTCATGTCCACCTTTTCATGACCCTAAGTGGGTTTTTCTTAGCAAAGATATTGGAATGGTTTGCCATTTCCTTCTCCAAACCATTTTATACTGAGGCAAACAGGGTTAAGCGATTTACACAGGTTTACATAGCTATTAAGTTTTTGAAGCCAGATTTGAACTCAGGGAGATAAGTCTTTTTGACTTCAAGCCCAACACTATCCCATCACATCCTCTTGTTGCTCCTGTATCATGCAGGTACACAATTTCTCATATTCAACCCAGTGTACTGATGGACCAGTTCTATGTGCTATTCATATAAAAGCACATTATGATCTGCATAATATCCATTTTTCATCTATTTGATTTTCCTGCTTGGATTGTTAATCTAAATCTCTCTCTTTGAGTGGTATAGATTTTATTAGAAGTCTCTTTTATATTTTAGAATTTGGTATCATGAACCCATGGCCAACAGCAAAGAGGAACATAAGCTTGTATAATAGGAGCATAAACACAGGATTTTTTTCTTTAGAGTATGTACTAAGTATCCTTTGTGGAAGTGTCAGACTTTTGGCAAATATATCTCCTGTTTTATATGTGGCTTAATTTTGTTAATAACAGGATTCAGTTGTTATCTCTGTTACAGCTATCAAGAAACCTTGTATAATATCATTGGAAGAGTTTTTAAGGGAATATTTTGCTCTACTCATTCACATATATTTTTACAAGCAAGAAAAAAATAAACAGTGTGATCTTGTATTCTTTTCATCTTTCATTAAGTTGTATAACTTTAAAGATGTTTGCAAGAATCCACCTGTTCCCTTCTCTTATTTTTGTAAAAACAGGAGCAGCTAATTCTAAAGATTTTTCCAAAGATGGGAGAGTAAATATGTAGGTTGGTCACTACAGATGTCCTCTTGACTATCTCTCTTTCATACAAGATTTTTTTCCAGTCATAGTAACTCACAAGTTTAGGAAGATTATAGGATTGCAGAAGTCATCTTGTCCAGTTTTCTTCATTAAAAAAGTTTATTTCGTTTATTACAAACTTGACATACATTAACAAACACAAGGACTTCATGAGAGGAGAATTGCATATGAAACCACAAATCTCAATGCATATAGCTTGATTCTTTAATATGGAGGTTATATGATCTTGAACATAAGCAAGGAAAGGCTTACACCCCACTGAAGGAAATTACTGTCATTTTCTTTGGAAAGGGTATTTTGCTAAAGCATTGAGTGAATTCGTTTATTATAGAATTTCAAATACTATGAGACTTTAGAGATCATCTGGTCCTAATCCTAACTTTAACAGATAGAAAAACTGAGGCACAGAAAGATTGAGTCCAAAAATCATTCCAAAATTACTCATCTAATAAATAGCACAGCTGAGATTTGTTCATAGGTTCTTGAACTCCAAATCCAACGTTTATCCATGACTTCCTGAATGCCTTCAGGTTCCAGCTAAAAGACTATCTTCTATAGGTGTCTTCCCCAATATCTCTTATTGCTAGTATATTACCTCTGTAATTACTCTAGTTTATCCTGTCTAGATTTTGTCTGTATGTATGTTCTCTTCCCCTTTAAGAAGTGAACTTCTTG
Source organism: Myrmecobius fasciatus (assembly GCA_023553655.1). NCBI lineage: Eukaryota > Metazoa > Chordata > Mammalia > Dasyuromorphia > Myrmecobiidae > Myrmecobius > Myrmecobius fasciatus. Next base: position 42,694 of record JAJPUD010006818.1, read on the forward strand.
ACTGTCTTTTGCCACTCTTTGCATCCTCAGTGCCTTAGCAAAGTGCATGGTACCTGGTAGGCACTGAATAAATGCTTATTGACTGACTAACTGAGGAATGAGTAATCTTAGGAAGATGGATGTATTAGTAGCTTCAGAAGAACTTTTCCTATTCTTGATGATTGCTTAGTGGAATACAGATGTTACACATGATTTAGGAGCTATTCTAAATAGCTGGCTAGCATCAGACTATTCTGGAACAGATCTGGAGAATATTTGTTATTATTATTATTAGTTTTGTTTTTAGAAAGGATCTAGGAGGAAAAAAGAATGAGTCATGTTCTTGACTTTTTATGGAATCTGTTTTTCTAAAAACCACAAAAATTAAAGCATTTCAAATTTGAACCTAGATATGGAATATCCAGTTTTATAAAAAAGAAAAATTCATTATTTTCATCCTCAGATGCTTTGAAGCATCACTGATTTCCTTACTACATCTTGCTCTACTGACATGGATTGCAGTCAATATTTCATGAGCTGTTGTGGCTGAAAAGTTCAGCATCTTGTGGTCAGTCTCCCAGGGATGAGCCTTCCTGAATTTAGCTGACTTGGTCCTTGGATAAGACACAGAGCCTTTTACTGGGCCTGAACTTAAAGCCTTTCCAGAGCTTGCTTGGGATCTACCCAAGCTTGTGGTCCCCTAGCCATAGCTTTCAAGAACCTAGGGTCATCAACAAAGAGTACATTCAGCTGACTATAATCTCTAATCATCTAATCCCTCCAGCTCATATCGACGTTGCTTTGACTACCACGCTTATTCACATTGGTAGGGTTGGGGATTTTGTCCAGAAAAAAAAGAAGCACTTAATTTGTCCCAAAAGCTTGATCCTTTTTTTTTCTTCACTTCTCTTAAATCCTGTCAATTAGGGTCATAAAAAGAGGAAACTTCATCATGAAATGAAATCCCTGCAACATCTTTGAACAGTGTAATAAGTCTCCTTGTTTGATTGTATTAATAAAATTTCTAGCAGCATAGTTTGGGGGATCAATGCAGTAGGCCCCCCTGCCAATCAAAGACTTTTTTCTACTTACTGAAAAGTTAGCAGCTTTTTCAGTTTCTTTGTGTCTGACTGAGGACAGGCTGAGTTACCCCCAGAAGATTAAATCTTTAATTTCACATTATTTCCAGCCATCTCTGTAGAACAAAGTGGGCTTTACCTGTTGAATATGGGGCTTATGCAACTTGAAGTGCTCTTGAGACATTAAGAGGCCGTCTTGAACAGTCTCTGAGATTTAAGCTGAGGGGAATTCTAAAGGGATTACCACTGCATTTTCCATAAAACTAGAAATAAAAACAGACTGGAGCAATGTATGATCATAAATGCATTCCTGCTGTGATGAAGAGCTTCATTCCCACTGCCATTCTAAGGCGGAGGCAGGAAGAGCTGTCAAAGGCCAACTATACTTGTAAGGATTTGTACAAGTTCAATTTATAATGAAATTAGGGGCTGAATAGTTTGGAAAGATTTGCTTTTTTTTTTTTTTTAAAGAAACTTTTCCATTCCCTCTGGTCCAAAGGTGAGAAATATCCATGTTACTGTGAGTCTATTAAGACATCTTTTGTACAAATCTTGATCCCACCATGACCAGATCTGGATGACACCCTCTCTGTGAATAAGCGATTAAGGGAAAGGGGGGGGGGTTATTCGACCTCAATTCCTGGGAAGATTTTTCTTTTTAAATAATAACAACAAAAATGTCAAAAATGTTGTCTTGAATTGTTTGGGGGAAGAAAAGAGTAACTAAGCCCATTAAAATTCTTCCTTCTTTAATAATCTGGAAAACCCAATTAAATTCAAAATTATATTTTATAATTGTGCAGTACTAAAATATGTAATATATATTATAGATATAATACTGTGATATTTGTGTTTGTGCATATGCAAAACGTAATCTATTTTGTACATGTTCATATGTGCAACTTAAATAGGGCATTGCATCACAGTTGTGAAAAGATTTCAGAATAAGCATCAGGAAACGTTAAATATGAACTTTGAAATATACAATATAAGAAAGTCAGATTTCATTCTGAAATCTTTGCCTTTGAAAAATTGAACATCTCTTTCAGATTTATTATCAAAACATAATTTTTTGAGCCTTTTCAAACTAGAAAACAATTTAAAATAATTTAAATATAGAATAGGGAAACTAACTCCTATTCCAAAACTTCAAAGATCAACCATTAGATTTAATCAATTTATAAATAATTACTATGAATTAGACTTAACTTTGAATTGGACTTTTTACTCCCATTTGAAACTATGAAGTTATTGTTATTATTGTTGAGGCTGCTAGCCTCAGTGGATAGAATGATAATCTTGGAATTAGGAAGATCAAGGTTCTGACGCAACCTCAGACACTCACTGACCGACCCCTGATGTGTCACTTATGCTTTGCCTGCCTTGATTTCATTATCTGTAAAATGGGGATAATACCACCTGCCTCCAAAGATTATGATGAGGATAAAACTAGATGATATTTGCAAAGTGTTTTATAAACCACAAAGTACTAAGTGCATGCTATTCTTATATAGTAGTCAGGTTACAGAAATTCAGAACTCTGTATGAGCAAAAATGCAATGCCAGATTCAAGTTAGGCAGGAGCTTCAGAATAAATTCTATCACTGAAGTAGCTGCGCAATCTTGCTACTCCTAATAATGATACCTAACATTTCAATTGTGTTTTAGGTTTTATAAAATGCTTTCCTCATAACAGCTCCATGGGACAAGTATTAATGGCTCTATTTTATGGATGATAGAACAAAAGTCCAGAGAGATTCACAATCTCAAAAAAAGTGAGATGATTTGCCCAGATCACAGGACTGATGAATGTCAAAGCAAAGACTAGAATCCAGGACATCTGACAAGTCATTTGACTTCTATGACCCTCAGTTTGCCTATCTGTAAAATGGGGAAGATGTTCAATCAATAAACATTTATTAAGCATCTACTTTGTGCCAGGCACTTTACAAAAGTCAATCTCCATTCTAGGGAGATCAGTCTGGTGAGGACAGGATTACAGGATTCCAAAGGAACTTTTAAAAGCCTTTCATTTGGTGAGACTATTCCTGGTATCTACATAGCCCCTTTGAGTTTGTTATGGGTTTTATGGATATTATTTCATTTGACCTTGAAAGTGTTTTGAGGTGGGTACAGATTTCCCTCTAATACAGAGGAGGGTGCCCTATCTGCCTCATTTGTTATTTTCTCCACTGACAGAGACAGAAATGGCTGTCCTTACCTCTCCTATGGTACTTAGTCCACACCAATAAGGAATAAGAGCATAGTTTTCTTGTACTAGAAAAAGCCTTGGAAAAAGTTGGAAATCTAACTCCATCATCTGGCAGATGAGGAAATGGAGGTCCCAGGAGCGTAAAGGTACCCACCAGAAAATAATACATAGAAGAAGGGGGAATAGAGTTTTACATAGTCCCTCCTATGGACTAGGCACTGCATTTTAATATTATTTCATTGAACTCTGGGAAGTAGATGTATTGTTATCCCCATTTACCAGACAAAGATTAAGTGACCTAACCAGGTTCACCAGGCATGTGTCTTAAATGGATGAATTTCTCTGGAATAAAGAAGCACGATCATCTCCTTGTTCAGCTCAGCCCTGCCAATTTGTGTAGGGTCTCTATTCTTCAGAATGGGCACCATGGGTTTGGAAGGACTCAGCTTAGCCAGAAGGCATTCAAAGCAAAGCACTTGGGATGGTAAAGAATTTTAGGTCCTTATCCCATGAAGATTAGCTGAAAGAACTCAAGATATTCAGTCTGTAAGAGAAAGAGTTGGGAAGAAAATATGATACCATGTTTAAGTTTTCAAAGACCTATCCTTTAGAAGACCTGGAAGACCTTAGGGGCTATTTGGTCTAGCTCCTCATTTTCTACAGCTGAAATTGAGAGAGGTTAAATGATTTTCCCAGAATCACACAGTTAATAAATGTCTAAGAAGGATTTGACCTTGATTTTCTCTGAGTTCAAGTCCAGTGTTCTTTCTATCTACAATGCCATACTTCTTTTCTAAAAAAGAAAAAGGGACTGGAAACAATTCACAGAAATTGCAAATTTAGGCTTGTCATCATGAAAAAACTTCTTAATAATTAGAGTTCTTCGAAAGTGCTGCCTCAAATGACAATAAGTGGACTGGTCCTTGGAGGACTTCAAGCAGAAGCATTATACCCACTTGTTAGGGCTATTAGAGAAGGAATTACTCTGGGGTCTGGCTAGGACTAGCTTCTGAATTCCTTTCCAACTCTGGCATTCTGTGATTTTGTAAATATTGAAAAAATAATTTTGACCAATCTATTTGCTCAGGGTTCAGGTGTTCAGCAAAAATGAGAAGAAATAGCACTCTATTAACTGAACACTAACCTGATACTCACCAACTTCCCAAAAAAGTCCATCATGCTCATTGCTGCATGACCCTAGAAAAGTAATTTTATACTGTTTTTCCTCAGTTTTCTCATCTGTGAAATGGAGATAATATCACCTACCTCAAAGGGTTATTTTGAGATCAAAGAGATAATATTTGTAAAGCATATCACACAACATCTGATACATAGTAGGTGCTATATAAACATCTGTTCTCTTCGCTCATCTTCCCTTAAAGTTTTGCAAAGCACTTTGATATCTAATGACTCATATGATCCTGATAACCCTGTGAGGTGGATATTGTTATTATCTCCATTTCACAGATGAGAACACTGAAATGAGAGGCAAGTGACTTCCCCAGGTTCTCATGGCTAGTATAAAGCAGACTTTGAAGCCAAGTATACATGACTCTTAAGACCTGTGCTCTTTCTACTGTACTGATTCTCCATGTTAAGTCATTGTTCTTAGTCTTCATCATAGAATAGGAACTGGAAAGAACACTGGAATTCAGGGAGTCCAATTCCTGGGGCGGGAGGAGGCAGGGTAAATCCAAAAGGGAAGAAATCTGGGATTACAATGTGGGTCTCTTGACTTTAGATGTGGTCCATCTTTTTTTGGTATTAAACTGCCTCCTATATCTTGATCATTCTCTAGTTTGTCAACAATCTTTTTTTTTTTTCAGAAATGACACCCAACATAAAATACAATGCTCCAGATGTGCTCTGATAAGCAAAGAAAGAGTGAGATTTTTACTAGTGAGATCTGGAAACTGAATGTCCCCTAATGCAAGTATATAGGATTATGTTGCTTCCATCTCTCCCCACTTTTCTGTTTTAAGCAACTGCTTTTCAGTGTTGGCTCAGATCATGGTTAGGTGCATCTAAAAGCCTAAGATTTTTTCCATATGAATGGCTTCCAAACCAGTTTCCTCCCCTCTCCCCCAATTCTGTATTTGGACAATTTTTCTTTAAGCCCAAGTGTATATTTTATATTTAGGCCTGTTAGATTTCATCATTTATTTTTGTTCTACATTTGAATCTATAAATATTCTTTTGACTTTGCCATATTTATGCTCTGATATGGCCATGGTTGGGTAGTGTTGAATAGTGAGGTGACAAAGGAGCGGGAGGAAACTCCCAGTAATCTTTAAATTTCCTTGGATCAATGGAAAGAGCCCTGAAAGTATTCCTTGTCTTAGCCTGCCCACCTTCCCTCCCTATCATCACATTACTAATTCAAACCAGTCTGTTAATTAACAGATATTTTGAATGTTCACAGCTCAGTCTTGGACTACACACTATGGATGGTACATAAAAATATAACACATCATTCTTGCCCTCAAGGGCTTCCACTTTATTTAGGGAAGTAAGAAACTGACAAAAGTTAAAGTTATCCAATAATATATTAGGTGATTATGAATGGGGATGGATGGTTGGAAAAGGCTTTAAGGAGGAATGAGAATTCCAGATGTTACCTAAATGGAGGTTAGGATTAACCTAGTATGATGACCATCCCTATTCAAAATCATCTTTCTTTACTTTTGCCCCAAATGATCTCTTTTCTTACAGCATGCATTGTTCACATTGCTCATGCAGAACTTAGGGCCATTATTTCAAAGTTGGGGAATGATGGATTTCGAACATTGTTGTTGTTTTGTTCTTCATTCTTGAAGAGAACCATGACATTAGGGAGTTGATGCCATGACATGCAAATGAATTGGATTTAAGTGAGGGAGAGCTGTGAAACTGTCACTTGCCTCACTTTCCCCTTGAGAGCCATATGGGTTCAATAATAAGATATAGATCAAGATGGCTGGAGATGACCCTGGATGAAATGGAACATTACATAAACTTCAGAGCATCAGGTCTTTGGGGTTCTTTGGAACTATTTTTAAAAAGTCTCTTTAAATTCTTTGTTAGAAGGCATGACATAATAGGTAGAGGAAGGGGAAAAGATATATTCAGAAACTAAAGTTATAAAAATAGCAATTTTAAAAATGTTAAGAAAATAAAGTAACATTTGGTCAATGATATCACTATTGTTCCAAGCCTAAAATGGTCACAAGGATTGTTTGACAACAAACGCTTTTGAGGATAAATATAAAACTGTATTGATGAGTCCTTTAATTTCACAAATGTGGAGAAATCTATTTTTGCATATTGAGATGTTGGGAAAGATACAACAAATATAGCCCTTTTCTAAATCTGAAAATACTGGAATAAACAACAAATCATTATCATTTCTGCTACCTCCAATTGTCAGCCTCTCCCAGTCATACTCTTATGCTCTATGATGGAAAAAAGTAGCAAATAAAACAGTAGCAAAACTTTTCACACATACTTTTCATTAAAAACTTGCCATTTTGAAGCCTTAGTCCCTGATTAATGAGCTCATGTTATAAAAATTGGAGGCAAAGCAAACAGAGAGAGGAATGGGCAATATGCTCAGGCAGAGGATTAAGTAAGGATTACATATTTTAATTACAGGAAAGATGTAAAAAAAAGGTTTCAGGGTTGAGTATTAAAAAGGCAGATTTCAGTGGAGTTCCTTATACTCCACAGGAAGCATTCATTTAAGTAACTCCATGTCATTGGATCTTATATTGAGGATCATAGATGCAAACCTCCAACCTGAAGTTAGGGCTCCACAAGTAGAGTAATGAGTTGCAATTTTGCTGTCTGCTTTTCCCAGAATGCCTCATACGGTCTAGTTATTGCCTTTCATGACCAACCAACCCTATCAAGTATTTTTCTGTCCCAAATAGCATCATTCCTTGGCAATGCAATTCAGTGCTATTCCAACAGGCATTTATTAAATGCCAGGCGTTGTTCTAGGTGCTGAGATAACAAAGATTGTTCCTGTCTTCAAGGACTTATATTCTATTGGGAAAGATACCATGTGTCCAAAGGAAAAAAAAAAAAAACAGGGTAATGAGGGAAGGGCAGAAGAGCTCAATAAAAGCCTTCATGCAGGAGCTCATATAAGGCTGAACACTGAGGGACTCCAAGAGGTAGAGGTGAGCTATTAAGTGGATTACAAGTGTGACTCCTGAATGAGTTAGAATGGATGATCTAAAGCACTAACGGCTTTAGTTGTCTTCCATGAGTTAAGTCTTCTATGATGCTATAATGTGAAAATGAACTTAGTAAAGGGCAGTACAGCTTTGAGGTTTTAAAAAGTTTGAAGTTTTTATCATTTTTATGAAGGATTTGGAGTATCTTAATCTTCCATACCTCCTGGATGCCTAGATAAATTTCCCATGGCCCATCAGAGGATAATTGGGAAAGGCCTCACTGGGTCTTGTTTTTGCAGTGCCTTGTTGTGACCCGGGCCTGCACTTGGGGTTTAATCTAACAGTAAACCTGGAACCTGATGCTGCAGAATCTTTGACCTTCAAATTTCTATGAATTATGAATGACTGACTTAATCATACAGAGATTCACAAGACCAGGGATTATTAATGTATTTCATATAGCAAAAAAAGTAAAATTATCACATATAGTATTTTCTATGAATTGTCAAATAATACACATAAGTTCTGATCTGCCTTTTATCCTATTTATTCCTCACTGGTACTGGCATATCAGGTGCCTAAAGCAAAGCTACTGCTTCTCTCTCTCTCTCTGAATTCTTAGAGTAATTCTGAAAGGTTGGAGTCTCTGTCTAATGCTTTTGAGCTTCTCCCCTTATCAATTGTCTCATCCTAGTTAATGTTTTTCCATATCATCGAACCAATGGTAATTGTTTAAGTATTATTTTTTATCTTCATATGTTTTTTGTTTGTAAAATTTTATGATTGTACAATTTTTGTATGTAATTTATGATTTTATTTTTTGTGATTTTTGGTTTTTTTATTTTTTTATGATTGTACACTTTTTATTATTCACTTTTGCAAAATTTTCTTCCTCTTCTTTCCTTTCCCTCCTCTCTTCCTAAAATGGCAGGCAACTTGATAATAGGTTAACATTTGCTGTCATGTAAAGTATCTTTCCATCTTAGTCACAGTTGTGAAAGAAGAAACAGATCAAAAGAAAAAAAACACAAAAATGAATAAAGTAAGGGGAAAAAGTATGCTTTGATATATATTCAGAGTCCATCAGTTCTTTATCTGGATGTGGAAAGGATTTCCTTTCCTGGTTCTTTTGTACTTATCTTGAATCATTATACTACTGGGAAGAGCTGAGTCATTCATAGTTGATCATCACACTGTGTATATGCTTTCCTCTTTTCTGTTCATTTCACTTTGCATCAGTTCATACATGTCTTTTCAGGTTTTTCTTAAATCTACTTGCTCATTATTTCTTATTGCACAATAATATTTCATGATATTCATATACCACAACTTACTCATCCATCCCTTAATTAATGGACAGTTTTTTTTCAGTTTCCAATATTTTGCCATGAAAAGGCCTGCTATAAATATTTTTGTACATGTAAGTTCTTTCCCCCTTTTTTAATGCACTCTTTGGTATACAGACCTAATAGTGACAAGAGTCATTGCTGGATCAAGGGATATGTATAGTTTTGTTGCTTTTTAGGCATAATTGCAAATTGCTTTTCAGAGTAGTTTTACAACTCCATCATTGGTCCATTAGTGTTCCAATTTTCCCATAAATTTTCCAACGTTTATCATTTCCCTTTTTATCTTATTAGTCAATCCGATAGGTGTGAGGTGGTACCTCAGACTTGTTTTAATTTGCATCTCTCTAATCAAAAGTGATTTAGAACACTTCTTCATATGCCTATATATATCTTTGATTTCTTCTTCTGAAAACTACTTATTCAAATACTTGGACCATTTATTAATTGGGGAATAGCTTGTATTCTTATAAATTCAACTCAGTTCTCTATATATTCTTTATCAGAGACACTTGCTATAAAGATTATTTCCCAGCTTTTTGATTTCCTTCTAAAACTGGTTTACATTGGTTTTGTTTATAGAAAACCTTTTTAATTTAATGTAATCAAAATTCTCTCTTTTGCATTTTGTAAAGTTCACTCTCTTGTTTGGTAATGAACCTGTAACTCAACTTCTTTGAGAATTTGGATGCTATAAATTGGTGCATATATATTTCGTAATGATTGATTTAGAGGTGATTAATATTGAAGTATTACTTTATTATCTATGTATATTTTAGTAAGATGGAGTTCCTTCCTTATCTCTTCTAATTAGATCTACTTTCCTTTGTATGACATTAGGATTGCTACCTCTACTTTTTTTTTTTTTAAACTTCAGCTGAGGCATAATAGCTTCTTCTCCAGCCTCTTACATTTACTCTGTGTGTTTCTCTCTTTTTCAAGTGTATATCTTATTAAACAACATATTGTAAGATTCTGATTTTTGATACACTCTGTTATCTACTTCTGTTTTATGGGAGAGTTTACCCTATTCTTATTTTTTTATTATTAATACTTTTTATTTGCAAAACATATGTATGGGTAATTACTAAACATTAACCCTTACAAAGCTTTCTGTTACAAATTTTCCCCCCCTACTTCCCACCCCTCCCCTAGATAGCAGGATATCCACTACATGATAATTATGTTAGAATACTTAAGTCGAATATATGTATAGTTATTGCCACACATCATTTTTTTTTGTTCAGGAGAAATCGCATCTATAAGAGAGAATAATCCGATAAAGGAAATACAATGCAAGCAAACATCAATAGAGAACATGAAAATGTTATGTTGTGGTCCACATTTCACATCCCTCTCTCTGGGTGTATATGGCCTTCACTGCACAATTGTAATTGGTTTGAAGCATTTCATTGTTGAAGAGAGTCATGTCCATTAGAACTGATCCTCATATAGTACTGTTGTTGCCGTGTACAACGATCTCCTGGTTCTGCTCATCTCACTCAGCATCAGTTCATGTAAGTCTCTCCAGGCCTCTCTGAAATTGTTCTGTTGGTCGTTTCTTACAGAGCAATAATATTCCATAACATTCATATACCATAATTTATTCAGCCACTCTCCAATTGATGGGCATCTACTCAGTTTCCAGTTTCTAGCCACCACAAAAAGAGCTGCCACAAACATTCTTGCACATGTGGGGCCCTTTCCTTCTTTTATGATTTCTTTGGGATATAAACCCAATAGAAACACTGCTGGGTCAAAGGGTACGCACAGTTTGATAACTTTTTGAGCATAGCTCCAAATTGCTCTCCAGAATGGTTGCATCCATTCACAGCTCCACCAACAATGCATCAGTGTCCCAGTCTTCCCACATCCCCTCCAACATTCATCATTATCTTTTCCTGTCATTTTAGCCAATCTGACAGGTGTGTAGTGGTACCTCAGAGTTGTCTTAATTTTCATTTCTCTGATCAATAGTGATTTGGAGCACCTTTTCATATGACTATAAATAGTTTTAATTTCATCATCTGAAAATTGTCTGTTCATATCCTTTGACCATTTATCAATTGGAGAATGGCTTGAATTTTTATAAATGTGAGACAATTCTCTATAAATCTTAGAGATGAGATCTTTATCAGAACCCCTAAATGTAAAGATGATTTCCCAATTTGATGCTTCCCTCCTAATCTTGTCTGCATTAGTTTTGTTAGTACAGAAACTTTTTAGCTTAATATAATCAAAATTATCTATCTGGTGTTCAATTAAGAGTTCCAGATCTTCCCTGGACATAAATTTATTCCATCTCCACAGGTCTGAGAGGTAAACTATCCCATGTTCCTCTAATTTGGTTATAACATCACTCTTTATATCTAGATAATGAACCCATTTAGATCTTATCTTGGTGTACGGTGTTAGGTGTGGGTCCAGCCTTAGTTTCTTCCACACTAGTTTCCAATTTTCCCAGTAGTTTTTGCTGAATAGTGAGTTATCCTATTCTTATTTACAGTTATGATTACTTACTTTGTATTTCCATCCATCCTGTTTTTCCTCCTGTTTGTCTTCTCCTTTTACCCTTTATCTCGTCAGTGTTTTGCTTCTGTATATCACTTCTTCTGATCTGTTTTCCCTTTTAATCTCCTCCTCTTCTTTTTTCCTGTCAAGTAAGATAGATTTCTACATTCAACTGACTGTGTATATTACTCCCTATTTAAGTCAATACTGATGAGATTAAGGTTCAAGTGATGTTCACTGCCCATCTTTTCTTACACTATAATTGGTCTTTTGCACCTCTTTATGTGAAATAATTTATCCCATTCTATCTCTTCCCTTCCACTTGTACCCTAGAGTACTTCTCTTTCTTATCCCTTAAATATTTTTACATTATTCTCTCAAATTCACTTTATACCCATACCCTCTATCTCAGTATATTCCTTCTAGTTGTACTACTAGTGGAATATTTTTAAGAATAACAAGGATCATTTTCCCATGAAGGGATGTAAACAGTTTAGCTACACTGAATCCCTTATTGTTTCTTTCCTCTTTTCCCTTTTTAGATTTCTCTTGAGTCTTGATATTGAAGATAAGATTTTTTGTTCAGTTCTGGTCTTCTTGTTATGAAAGCTTGAAGTCCTATTTCATTGAATGATCATTTCTCTCTTTCAAGTATTATGCTTAATTTTGCTGTGTAGGTGATTTTTGATTGTAGTTCTAGTTCCTTTGATTTGTGAGGTATCATATTCCAAGACCTCCGATCCTTTAATGTTGCAGTTGCTAAATTTGGTAATCCAGATTATGCTTCCCTGATATTTGTATTTTTTTTTCTTTTTGATCACTTGCAGTATTTTTTCCTTGGCCTTGTAGTTCTAAAATCTGGGTATAATGTTCCTTGGAGGTTTTATTTTGGGATTTCATTCCTGAAAAGATCAGTGGATTTTTTCAATGCCTATTTTGTTCACTGGTTCCAGCATATAAGAGCAGTTTTCTTTGATAATTTCTTGAAAGCTGCTGTCCAGATCCTCCTTTCAATCATGGCTTTTAGGGTGTCTAGTGATTCTGACATGGTCTCTCTTGGATTTATTTTCCAGGTTAGTTGTTTTTCCCTTGAGATATTCTGCATTTTCTTCCATTTTTATCACTTTTGAATTTGTTTGCTTGATTCTTAATGTCTCATAGGATCATTAGCTTCCATTTTTCCCGATTCTAATTTTTAAGGAATTGGTTTCTTCAGTTAGCATTTATATTTCCTTTTCCAGTTGGTCAATTTACTTTTTAAGTATTTGTTTTCTTTTTCCAAGCTGTTGGGTTGAGTCTTTTTTCCCCACAATTCTTTTGCATCATTCTCTTTTCTTCCCCCCCCCATTTTTTTCTCTCTCTAAAACTCTTTTTTGAGATCTTCCATGAGTTCTTTCTTGACTTGAGACCACTTCCCATCTTTCTTTGGAGTTCTGTCTATAGGTTTTTTGACCTTGTTGTCCTCTCGAGTTTGGGTCTTGATCTTTCCTGTCACCATAATATAGTCAGATTCTTTTTTGTTGTTTTTTTTTTTTCTCATCTTTTTTGGCCTTTTCCCTTATAAATTTAATCTCTGGTCCTGAGGTGAAAGGGACACTATCTCAAGCTTCTTTTACCAGAGAAGGGCTGCAAGCCCTGGGTATTTACCTGGTACTACACTTACGTTATCTTGATGCCCACAGGAATCCTCATGTTTGATGCTGCACTGAGGGGGTTGGCTGGTGCAGCTGGAGATTGGAGGGGTACAGAAGCTTACCTAATGCTTAGATGTAGCTCTAATGGTGGTGTCTGGCATGTACTGTGGTCAATGGGGTGCTTTGTCTTTCCTGGGGCTACACAGAAGCACATGGTAGTTCTTGAAGCTGCAGTCATCCATTCCCCTAGCTATGCTGAGACACATGTGAGGTCCTGGTGTTGGCATTTAAAAGAGCCCACTAAACAGAGATAGGAAAGGAGGTAACAGTAGTAATAGTTGCAGAAAGGGAAGATTTTACTTTCCCATTGGATGAATCACTTTACCATACAATAGAGAGCAGTCTTTTTTGACTTTATTCCCACCCTGCTTTTCCACCTCTTCCCTGATTAACAATTTTCTACCTCTTCCACCTCTTCCCTAGTAACAATTGTAATATTGTAGTTGGCTGGGCCCTTTTTTTAAGCTTGTGGCTGTGTCTTGAGAGAAATTATTATTAATAATCAATGATTCAGTGAGATTTAGATTTCCCCCTTTTTCTTTTACCCTCATTTTAAAATCTCAGTCTCAGAAGGTTGAGTTAATCTTCCAGTTGATATCTTTCTAACACCATAAATTATTGCTTAGCTTTTATGAAGAGCAGAGAGGTGGTATAATGGATAGAGTGCTGGGACTGGACTCAGGAAAACTCATCTTCCCGAGTTCAGATTTGGCTTCAGATCTATCAGCTGTGTGACCTTAAGAAAGTCATGTAACCTGTTTGCCTTAATTCCTCATCAGTAAAATGAGAAGGAAATGGCAAACCACTTCATATCTTTGTCAAGAAAATCCCAAATGGAATCACGAAAAGATGGACATGACTAAAAAACATCTGAACAACAAAAGCAAAGGCTTTTTGGTTTGAAAAATATAGCAAGGAGAGAAGTAACAAAGCATGGCCCTTCACCCCCACTTCTGTAAACATCTACTAGGTTCCTGGGAGAAAGGACTCCAACTTATTTTTCTACCATTGGTTGTAACATAGTTGATGGATGAGTCCCTCCCATGTATGCATTCATGGTGCTTCAGCTGCTGGGTGTATTCAATACTCCACTGAGTCAAGCAAGTCACTCCTCAGGGCTAGGTCCTTACTGGACTTGATGATAAAGCTGTTGACCAACTCTGGCATGGACTTCATTTACTGAACCTTTGCATCTCTTCTAATCTTTTGAAACTCACCAGATCATAGTGATCTATTCTGGTTCTGAAATAGCTAACAAAAGGAGAGAATAAACATCCTAGGGATAGAAGAAATCACAGAGCCAGATTCACAACCATATGATGGCCCACTTGTAGAAGTTACCTTCTCTCCCCACCTGGGAGCTTGCAACATTCTCTTTCCTCACTCAAGAGCTGCCAGAAAGAACACTTTCATCTGTTATTGCCTATTCTATGCACCCTTGGTTCCAGCTCAGCAGCCAATTAAAAGGTTTTCTGTGTCCATATAGCATCCCTACTAGAAACAGTAAAAGGATGCTTTTACTAGGCTTATAGATTAGGGAATACATATGTGGAGGAGGTGTAGGGTTTATCTGGATTTAAATAAGGAATCCTAAAACAGTTGATTATTAGATTGACAAAGTCTTGGGTAGTGTGCCACAGACATCTATATTCAAAGTTGTGCAATTTAATCAAGGACTCATGTGAAAGGATATAAGTATACTTAATAGATTATCAGAGATAGTAAATATACTATATGACAGAATATAAATTATAATTACCTAGCCATTCTAGGATGATGAATCATAATCAGTAAAATGGAAGTTAATGCAGTCTAAAGTTCTATAATTATGTTTAAAAAACAGATGCACAGATACAGGTAGAAGGAGCCTTTAGGGTTTTTGTTTGAATGCAAGTTCATCTTTGGAGGTGGCATCCTCCAAGAATGAATACATATTTCAGCCACTATAATAGAACCATGTTGCCCCCAAATAGAAGTAATGATCTCACTAGTATTATTGTTTTCTTTGTTGGACAGAGCAGACTTGAAGTATTATATTCAGTTCTTGACAACACATTTTTTGAGGGATAGTGACAAGTTGCAAGGAACTCAGGGAAAGGGGACCGTGAAACCACATCACAAGAGAGACGCTTGAAGGAAATGGAGGCATTAATCCTTTTTTTAATTTATTTTTTTTATTTGCAAAACATATGTATGGGTAATTCTTCAACATTAACCCTTACAAAGCTTTCTGTTACAAATTTTTCCCTCCTGCTCCCCACCCCTCCCCTAGATGGCAGGATATCCACTACATGTTAATTATGATAAAATACTTGACAAATTGAATATATGTATACATATTTCCATACTTATCATTGTTGTGCAAGAAAAATAGTATCTACAAGAAAGACATATCAGATAAAGGAAACACAATGCAAGCAAACATCAATCAAGAGTATGAAAATTAATGTTGTGGTCCACATTTCACATCCCTCTCTCTGGGTGTATATGGCTTTCTTCACTGAACAATTGGAAGTGGTTTGAAACATTTCATTGCTGAAGAGAGCCATGTCCATCAGAATTGAACATCATATAGTATTGTTGTTGCTGTGTATAATGATCTCCTGGTTCTGCTCATTTCACTCACTATCTGTTCATACAAGTCTCTCCAGGCCTCTCTGAAATCGTCCTGCTGGTCATTTCTTACTGAGCAATAATATTCTATAACATTCATATACCATAATTTATTCAGCCATTCTGCAATTGATGGGCATCCTTCAGTTTCCAGTTTCTAGCCACTACAAAAAGGGCTGCCACAAACATTCTTGCACACGTGGGTCCCTTTCCCTCCTCTAAGAGCTCTTTGGGATATAAGCCCAGTAGAAATGCTGCTGGGTCAAAGGGTATGCACAGTTTGATAACTTTTTGAACTTAGCTCCAAATTGCTCTCCAGAATGGTTGGATCCATTCACAGTTCCACCAACAATGCATTTGTGTCCCAGCCTTCCCACATCCCCTCCAACATTCGTCATTATCTTTTCCTGTCATTTTAGCCAATCTGACAGGTGTGTAGTAGTACCTCAGAGTTGTCTTAATTTTCATTTCTCTGATCAATAGTGATTTGGAGCACCTTTTCATATGACTAGAGATGGTTTTAATTTCATCATCTGAAAATTGTCTGTTCATATCCTTTGACCATTTATCAATTGGAGAAATGATTTCCCAATTTATTGCTTCCCTCTTAATCTTGACTGCACTGGTTTTGTTTGTACAAAAACTTTTTAACTTAATATAGTCAAAGTTATCTATCTGGTGTTCAGTTAAGAGTTCCAGTTCTTCTTTGGACATAAATTTATTCCATCTCCATAGGTCTGAGAGGTAAACTATATTACGTTCCTCTAATTTACTTGTAATATCACTCTTTATATCCATATCATGAACCCATTTAGATCTTATCTTGGTATGTGGTGTTAGATGTGGGTCAAGCCCTAATTTCTTTGGGGGCATTAATCCTAAAGATATGAGGTGAAGTAACTGTCTTCAAATGTGTAAGGGGCAATTATGTAAAAAAGAGATTAGATTTATTCTATGTTGTTCCAGATGGAAGAATTAAAATTAATAGTTGGGAGCAGTAGGGAAGCAGGTTTTAGATTAATATAAAAATAATTTCCTAATGATTAAAGATATCCAAAAATAAAATTGGCTGGTTTATAAGGTAATGAATTCTACCTTGACAAGAATTAAGCAGAGAATTGAATGCCAGGGGTATTATAGAGTAGATTCTTAAATTGAAGTAGATCATCTCAAAAATTTATATAATCTGATAATTCAATAACTTGATGATTTATAAGGCCTCTTTTATACTAGACTTATGTTTCATGAACTATTTTATATGTAGACTTATGTGCACTTCTTGGTTCTAACCTGATGAAAAATGAGAGCAGAGATTAAATTATTAATTTAGTCACTGATGGTAAAAGTCTGTCAACGTGTCAGTAAAGGAAATAGGGGACTGTTGAATGCAAAAGCAGAAGAAAGCACAGATGTCCCATAAGAAATTACCCTGGTGCCATGCTAGTAGGATTGCCACATACAGTTGAAACAAGTAGCCCTGATTGCACCAACAGTTCTGCTGGTGACTTTATGTAAATAACCCAAACAAAGGAAAGTGCCTGGTGAATTTTTGGAACAAACTGGCCTGTACTTAATGGCTATACTAGTTGAGGCTCTAATGAATAGTATAGACATGGGGCTTGTAATCTCTATGGTCTTTAGTCCTAGGAATCTTCCCTTGTGTTGCCCTTGTGGTGTCTGGAGGTGTCAGGAGTATCCACATCAGCTACACATTGTGGTTCATAGTGCTTCAGAGCTCACAGACATTGTTTCCTAGAATTGAGAAAGTAAGTGATGAAAGTCTGGATGCTAGATCCAGCTTGATGCTGCTTATCTGAATTGTACCATGTGAGCTTATTCCCAATTTTCTATCCCCAGAGAAGAGTACTTGGTGGACACTGGCCATATGTAAAACTATCTCAGACCAAAAGAGTCCAAGATTTTTGAATTCTCTTTTAGATTTTGAATGATAAACCCTTGGTCTTTTGGTCAGGAATGGGCTCACTTATGTCTCCTCTAGAAAAATTAATTTTTTTTCAAGCAGATATTATCAGCAAATTCTTTTGCTGCTTAAACATGACAGAAAACTTTGGCTTGTAGATTCAGCAATCAATAGAGCTTTCCATGATGATGACCATCTTTCAGTGAACTATTCTTCCTCTAAACTTCATTATTCTTCATTGTCTGTTCTACTCTGTTGATGGTTATACACTGCTTGATTATGTTAGTTATTTTTTCTTGTTTAGATCAATATCTCTGCCTCTAGTTTTTCAACTTCTGGGACCCATTCTTTTAATACCCCCCCAAAACATCTATATCTCCCACAGCATTGGGTTTTGAATTAGGGATCTGAATTCAAATTCTGAATCTTCTATTTACCACCTGGGTGATCTTAGGCAGATTATTTATGCTCTCTGAGCCTGTTTCCTCATTTGCAGATGAACTCTGAGAACCTTTCCTCCTCTTTACTTCTATGGTCTTAAGATCTTTTCACAGGGTTGGGCACATAGTAAAAGCTTGTTAAATATTTGTTCAATTGATCTGAGGAAGATCTTAGGTCTCCAATGGTAGATAAATGGGAATTAAAGTCTCTTGAATTTCCAAAATCAGAGGTTCTTCTGTTTCTTTTAAAAATAGCTTGATACTTCCCTTTAAGTAAAGAAAAGTTCATTTTAAAATGGTTCAATGTGTACAATGGACTCTATTGCCAAAGTGTTGAACATATATTTCCCTTTGACAGCCACTGGGATGTAAAGTGCTTCACTTGATAAGGAGAAAAAAGATGCAAATATTATTGATGTTATATTTTAAAATCATCTCCTTTCTTACTTCCCCATGGGAGTAGCCAACAGGATAGACCAGTCTAGGCCATATTTGTTTTGTTGTGTGGCAAGCGATATCTCAGTTGATTAAATTTTTTTTTTGCAGATTAAAGACATTTTTGTCATTTTTAATGTCTTACTACTAGTACTTTATAAAAAGTATTTGAGATTATGTTGACATACATTTTAAAACAAGAAAAGCTTAAGTGGTATTTAATGGATAACTTATTACAAAGAAGGAATTCTCTAGACCTGCTCTGCCTTTTAATTCACAGTGCTGGAGTTGAGCATTTTTACTGCACAGAAAGTGGGGGTAGGAGTAGGGTTGAGGCAGGGGTAATAATGACTGAGGAAGGAAAGACAAATAGAAAGCATTTCAATGTTTGGTCCGGAAGCCTCAAGGAAAACTTTGTTTGAGAACAAGCAGGAGATCACTTAGGAATTATGGAGAATCGGAAATGAATTTGCCAAAGGGGTTTGTTAAGGCACAGGTGTAAAATTAACAGGGCTATTTACTCATATAGAAATTAGTGAGTTCACTTGATTGATCAGGTGATTCACACTGTGCAACAAGAAATTCAAGGTTGCTGGACTTGGAATTGGAAAGGCCTGGGTTCAAATGCAGCTTTTGACACTAGTTGCAAGATTTGGGGCAAGTCTTTTGGACTGGTCTTGAAACCCAAAGTCTTGAGCTAAAGGAAACTCTAGAATTTGTCTACTGTTACAAGAAGGTTGTAATCTGCTTTGGTGGAAGGAATAATCCCTTTAAGGAAGGAGCGGAGTATCAAACTGTATGCTCAATCAGGAGAGGGAAAATTGCTCTGGTCTACAGTAGACCATAAAGACTTCAGGAAGGAAAGACTAGAACTAAGTCATGTGGGTAGGCAGAATTGAAAAGGATAAGAAGGAAAGGTAGCTCAAACAAATGGAACACATATTTCATTGTATTTAGGAAGGGGGAAAAAGCCCTAATAATAAGTTATACTTATGTATTGCTTTAATTTTTATGATATTCTTATGCATTCATTATGAATTGCTATACATATGAATTATAAAATTTTTAAAAGAAATGATGTATAATTATCCTCAGGTACATACACATGGAAATTCAAGAAGGGATTAACAAACTTCACAATCATCCTATGGAGCATTTATTTTTCTTAAAGATCAGAATGCTTTCACCAAAAGTTTTTCCTATCCCCTCAGTTAGTTCTTTAACTTTCCTCAAATTATGTTTAATAATAGCTCCTAATAATAGCTACCATTCATATATAGTACTTTAAAGTTTGCAAAGTGCAAATGTTATTTCACTTATTCCTCACAACAACCTTGGGAGATAGATTTCTCCATTTTACAGATGAAGAAATTGAGGGTTAAAATAAGTTAAACAACTTGCTCAGGTCACACAACCAGTAAGTATCTAAAGCTAGATTTGAACTCAGTTCTTCTTGATTCTAATTCCTATTCACTACTGTGTTCTTGAAGGGATGTTTTTGTCCCATGGTGTCTAGCACATAGTAAATCTTTAATAACTTCTTGTTGAACTGAATGCCTGTAGCCTCATCTCATTTGATCCATCTTCCCCCAATCCTGTGAGAGTGACAGATATTACAGGTGAAAAGTAAAGTGACTTCTTTACATTCACACAGCTGTAAATGGCAGAGCTGAGACTGGACACATGGTCTTTTGGTTGTTAGACTTCAGTTCTTTCCATCATTCTACAGCCCCTTATGGAAGGTAGCTCAGGTTTCATACCTTTTCAGCTTCCTGTTATTCTTACCAGAGTAGCTTCTTGGATCATCCTCTTCTCACTTCATTCCAAAGGACATGGCCAACAGATTTGGGAGAAACAGTAGGATTCACTACTTCTTTGGGCCTCAGTTTCCTTTTCTGTAAAGACCACACATTCCAGATGACCTCTCCTGCAAGCATGAAATACAATGATCCTGATTTTTATTAGCAATCTATTCTATAAACTTTTATGGAATCCTTCTGAACAACTGAGAGATACAAATGGCATCTATGTCTGACCTTCAGGGTCATATAATCAAATTGAGGAGGTAAGACATGTAGGTACTCAGAAATAAGTGCAAGATAATGGAGAAAGAGAGCACATCATAGTTGGGTTACATGGTCTATATTAAAGGCAGCATGTATCAACCATCTGTCCCTATTGTGTCCAATTGGATAGAACTTACAGATTTGTTAAATCTATGGCAAAACTTTGTAACTTGTGTGAGATCTCTGTATGAATTTCACATGTTCTAGAGAAAGAATGTTGGCTTTTTGGGGTCAAAATTGTTGTTTTTTCCAAGACCCCATTTGGGGTTTTCTTTGCAAAGATGCTAAAGTAGTTTTTCACTACTTCTCCATTTCATTTTACAAATGAAAAAAAAAACTGGGGCAAATGGGGTTTAAATGACTTACCTTGGATTAAACACATCTGAGGCCAGATTTGAACTCAGGAAAATGAGTTTTCCTGACTCCACATCTGGCAGTTTACCCACTGTGTCACTTAGTTGTCCTTGAATCAAAATAGGGATAGAGATAGGGACTAACGTGTTTTATTTGTATTTAGAACTGCTGGATGAAGACAGATTGTTTTCTAATTCAAGTCAGCACCTTCTGAACACCTTATGGTCTTGGAGAGCTGTCTACATCACATTGAGGATATCTTGTCTAGGTCTACAAAGCCAGTATGTATTAGAGGTAGGGCAGTCCTGGATCCAAGGTCAAATTTATTCACTGTATTCACCATATTCACAAGGTCAAGAAGAAGCCTCAAGGGTTGCCAAGATTAACTAGCCCAATCCTGGAAATGGAACTAGGAGCTTTTAGGCTTCCACTCTATGACATTAGTGGTGGCTTGTAAAATTATAGGATGTGTTAGTTATAATGGTGGTGCTTGCTTCTCTAAGACTTCACTCTTCCACAGACCACAAGAAGGATTAACTAGGTTGCTAACACAACTTGGCCATAATGAAAGAAGTTGCTCCTGAAGAAGTTGTCAATTCCACACATAGATAGAAAGAGAAAGATCTGAAGAATGACTCTGGGCTGGGCAGGGAGGGGCTGGCAATAAACTCATAATTTCCAATCTCCTATCTCAAACCTCCTCAGTTCTGTCCTCCTCCCTCCTCCCTCTGCCACCTCTCCCTGGGGAGGGAGCACCAAATACCCCCCATGCTTTCCTTGAGAGGGGCAGGAACAAGATGCAATGAAAGGCAATATTTCAAAAACCTCATTCAGGGCTTCTTGCCCTGAAATAACATTTCTGATTATCTTAAAGAAGGTCTAGCTCCAAGAAAAGATCTACCCAACCTTCCCTCTCCTTTTGTCTATGTCATAGACAGATTATTAGCTTTACATACCTGATCCATAAGCTTTTGAAAATCTGCCTCACTTAAATCCAGTTCTCATGTAAATCAAGACATCACCCCATGATGTCACTGGTCCTTTTTGAGAATGAAGGATAAGCAACAAGAAAGCAAGAGATTCTTACCCCTCTACTGGCTAGTGGATAAACCTAGGGCTAGGGAGCCTGGCACACTGATGTCCTGCTTTTTTTCTTTTTTTGCCTGAGTCCAAGGGTAGTTCACTCTGTTACTAAACATTTATTAATAACCCACTCTATGCTAGGAACTGTTGCTAAGCATTAGAGATACCAAGAGTCAAAAGATCATCTCTCGCCTCAAAGAGTTCACAGGAAACATCAAGCAAAGAAATATGTGCAAACAAACTATATAAGGGATGAAGAAGAAATGATTAAAAGATGGAAGGCACTGGAATTAAGAGGGATGGGGAAAAATTTCCTTTAGAAGACGGGATTTTTGTGGGGACTTGAAGGAAGTCAGGGATTACACACACACACACACACACACACACACACACACACACACACCAGCTTGTCCATTTAGAAAGATGTCATCTCTTGATGTTTTACAGATGAGTACTGCAGATGCACAGGCAGCAGCTGCTCACTTGCTGCCCTAAGATAACTAGCATCTCTCCCTTCTCACTTCCTTTTCCCCTGCACTTCCTCCTGTCCCCCACCCCCAGCTCAACTTCTATTCTTTCCCTTTCTTCCCAAATGGGGAAGAAGCACAAGTCTCAGAGAGTTCTGTGGTTGGCCAACCCCTTGTCAGGGGTGGTTATATATTTACATACATATTCATTCATTTGGCTAATACAGTTCAAAGAAAGGCCAAATGACCTTTTTCAGGGGTATTGCAGTAGTTTACTCTATGAGGGGAGGGGAGTTGGGATGGGGGACTCCTACAGCCTGTTCTTACCTTTTAGATTCTAACACCAAGTCATTCATTTATACCTTCCTGTGATTTAGTTGGGCTTGGGCTTGTTGCCACCTGAAAGGTTTAGCTAAAGGTGAAGGGGATGGGAACATGAGGGCACCGTGTGCCTGGAGTAAGGGCGTGGATGCAATGACAGCATTGAAAAATGAAGTGGGACAGCCCAAACATAAACTTTGCCTAATTCACAGTTTTGTAGATGGTTTGCCCCAAGACAGTTCCTCCTTACAGGCCTGTGTAACAAGGAAGAAAGGAGGTTCTTACTCAGCTCTTGGTCTAGGATACTTTTACTTGGCATCTGGGATGGGCCCAACTGTTGGCAACTGCCAACTGCATGAATCATCAATCACATTCTAGGGACAGATCTTCCCCTCCTGGGCCCCGAGAGTCCACAAGCCAGAAAGTACCAACTCCTCCTTTTCCAATCCTTTCTGTCCCCCACTCCCATTCCTCTTCCAAGGGAGACAAAGGTAACACACCAGATTCCAGCACAGGCAGAGTAGCCATCTATATACACAGCATTATTTTAGGGGCTAAGGACATTTACTACTTCCCCCCAAAGATTTTTCCCAGTTGGCTGCCAGGTTGCTCAAAATTCTCACCGTTAATCACTCTCCGTAAAAATGCAAATAAGTAAACAGGCAGGGGTTACCAAGTATATACATGTGCTTAAATTAATTCATTCCATCAACTTTAACAAAGCACAGGGATTGGTATGTGAGACAGGCATGTTTTGATGGTAGGATTTAGGAAAGATCCAGAGCCTGGGGAACAGCCAGCTAGGCAAGCACAGCTAGATTTCTACAATTGAGCTCCCTAAAAAGTCAGGGAATAACTGACAGTTTCCAAGAGTGACTCCAACTATGTTCACCTATGACACTATCATAGATGGGTATGGACCAATTTAGGAATGGATAGAAAAGAAGCATAAAACTAAAACTGAAAGGAAACTCAGAGGCCATCTTCTCCAACCCTTTGTTTTAAAGAGTTAGAAGAGGGATGGTATAGAAAAGACCCAGGCAGGGGTCATAATGACTCTTGTAGGTCTTACTTGTGAACTATATTTTTAAAAAATAATCTTCTAGTTGCACATGCAGTTGGAGCTTTGAGGTTGTATAACATCTCCTGGTATGACTGACTTCTCAGCACATGATCATTGAGCTTGTGCCATCTATGGTACAGAAAAATTAATGAGGAAGCAACGGATCCACTAGAGGTAGGAACTAGATACTTCTAGTCTAGCAGGAGATAGTTGATAGACCTTGTAACTAAGAGAAAGTAATATGGATGTTTTTGTTGTTATGCACTATAGCATGCCAGACCCTTCTACCCTCGACTATATTCCAAAGTTTGTCCAAGTTTATTTTCATTATTTCCATATTATCTATCCATCTTATCCTCTGCCATCTCCTTTTCCTTTTGCCTTTCATCTTTCCAAATAAGGTTCTTTTTCAATGAATCTTGTCTTCTCATTATGTGCCAAATTATTAAAGCTTCAGCTTCAATATTTGACCTTTCAGTGAATAGCCCTGATTAATTTCATTAAATATTGGTTGATTTGCTCTCCTTGCTGTCCAAGGGATTCTCAAAAGTCTTCTCCAGACTGTTCTTAAAGAGCTATTAAACTGTGCATACCCTTTGATCCACAAGTGTCTCTACTAGATCTGTATCCCAAATCATAAAAAGAGGGAAAAGGACCCACATGTGCACAAATGTTTGTTGCAGCCCTTTTTGTAATGGTAAGAAACTGGAAACTAAGTAGAAGCCCATCAGTTGGAGAATGGCTGAATAAGTTGTGGTATATGGATGTTATGGAATATTATTGTTTTATAAGAAATGATCAAGAGGATGATTTCAGAAAGGCCTGGAGAGACTTACATGAACTGATGCTAAGTGAAGTGAGTAGAACCAAGAGAACATTGTACACAGCAACAGCAAGATTGTGTGATGATCAATTCTGACAGAGGTGGCTATTTTCAACAGTAAGGAGATCAGGCCAGTTCCAATGGTCTTATGATGGAGAGAGGCATCTGCACCCAGAGAGAGGACTGTGAGTTCTGAGTGTTGATCAAAACATAGTATTTTCACTATGTTTATTGTTTGCTTGCATTTTGTTTTCTTTCTCATTTTTTCCTTTTTGATCTGATTTTTCTTTCTTTTTTTTAATTAAAAGTTTTATTTGTAAAACATATGTATGGGTAGTTCTTCAACACTGACCCTTACAAAGCTTTCCGTTACAAATTTTTCCCCCCTAGTCCCCGCCCCTCCCCTAAATGGCAGGAAGTCCACTACATGTTAATTATGCTAAAATACTTGACAAGTCGAATATATATATACATATTTCCACACTTATTGTTGTGCAAGAAAAAACGTATGTACAATAAAAAAAAATCAGAGAAAGGAAACACAATGCAAGCAAACATCAATAGAGAGGATAAAAATGTTATGTTGTGGTCCACATTTCACATCCCCCTCTCTGGGTGTATATGGCTTTCTTCACTGAACAATTAGAACTGGTTTGAAACATTTCATTGATGAAGAGAGGCATGTCCATCAGAATTGAACATCATATAGTCTTGTTGTTGCTGTGTATAATGATCTCCTGGTTCTGCTCATTTCACTCAGCATCAGTTCATGTAAGTCTCTCCAAGGCCTCTCTGAAATCATCTTGCTGGTCGTTTCTTACAGAACAATAATATTCCATGACATTCATATACCATAATTTATTCAGCCACTCTCCAATTGATGGGCATTCATTCAGTTTCCAGTTTTTTGCCACTACAAAAAGGGCTGCCACAAACATTCTTGCACATGTGGGTCCCTTTCCTTCCTTTAAGATTTCTTTGGGATATAAGCCCAGTAGAAACACTGCTGGGTCAAAGGGTATGCACAGTTTGATAACTTTTTGAGCATAGCTCCAAATTGCTCTCCATAATGGTTGGATACGTTCACAGTTCCACCAACAATGTATCTGGTTTTTCTTGTGCCACATGATAATTGTAAAAATGTGTATAGAAGAATTGCACATGTTTAACGTGTGCCCCCTAGAGGAGGGGAAAGAGGGGAAGGAAAGGAAAAAATTTGGAACACAAGGTTTTGCAAGGGTGAATATTGAAAACTATATGCATGTATTTTGAAAAGAAAAATCTTTATATAAAAGAAAATAAAAAAAGGAAAAATAAAATAAAAAAGAACAAAAAAGTTGTCTTCAGCAAGACAGTTTGAAAATATAATTCTGCTGTACTTAGCTTTCCTTAAAATCCAAATCTCGTAGCCATACAATGCTAGTGGAAATACCCTAGCTGTGACTAAATGGACCTTAGTTGGCAAGGTAATATCTCTGCTTTTTCATAGGCTGTCAAGATTTGCCTTAATAGCTTTCCTTCTAAGGAGTAAGCTTCTTTTAATTTCATGTCTGCAATCGCTATCTTTACTATCTACAGTGATCTTTGAGTTCAAAAATATAAAAATGCCATTTCCATTTCTTCTCCTTCTATTTGCCAGGAAGTGATTGAACTAGTAGATGTTAAGCTTCAAGCTATCTTTTACTCTCTTTTTTTCTCAATAGTATTTTGCTTTTCCAAATACACATAAAGATAGTTTTCAAGTTACTGATTTCTGTATAAAGCTTTGTGTTCCAACTTTTTCTTTCTCCTTTTTTCACCTCTCCCTCTCCCCAAGACCATCAAGTGATCTGATATCTGATATAAGTTAAACATTATCTTTTCAAACATTTTCATATTTGTCATATTGTGCAAGAAAAATCAGACCAAAAGGGACCAAAAAGGGGAAAACATGAGAACAAAGAAACAAACAAAAGTATAAAAATACTAGGCTTTGATCCACATTCAAATCTCCATAGTACTCTCTCTGGATTACTCTTTTTTTCACTTTCATCAAGAGAGGCTTCTTAATTCTTCTTCACTTTCTGCTATGTATACAGATCCTACTAAATATATGTATACACATACAATCATATAAAAATATATATTCATACATGTGTATATTACATATGCACACATTTATACAAGGGGAGTACAGAAGTACAAAAATGGGTGTTAAATTTTTCTAGGCCCATGGAGGTGACAGAAAGCTCTATGTTGGGATGCTTTCCACCTAGTTGGCCCCGGGTGATCCATGTTTTTGTTTCCAACAATTCATAAACAATCTGCTAAGGCATGGAGGTGTTGTAATCAACATACATGGATGGAGTATGCTAAAGATGAAATCATGGATCTTTCTAAAGTATTACAATGGACAAATTAAGAAAATTTGTCAACATTAATGATAATAATCTCAGGATAGAATCCATCTAAATTAATATGAGTAGAAGAGGCAATGCTATTTTTTTAAAAGCTCTGGCCTCTGAGTAAGAAGCTATGGATTCTAATTCCAATTCTACTGTTAATTCTGTGACTCTGGCCATGTTATTTATGTCATATGAGGTAGTTGGACATAACCATCTTTCAATGGTCTCTTACAGAAATATCATTCCATTACTCTATAAACATACACATCCTTGCCTGGTATCAATGAAACACTTCAAATTATTTTTCTAATATTTGAGGCTTAATAAAAACTCACAGTCCATTTTACCAAGCAATATTTTCATTAATTTCAAAACTGTGGTTTAATTTGGGAGAAATAGAATTTTGGTGTTTCAAAATTATTTATATTTAATTCATCACAGTGTTGTCTTGTTGCCTTTTGATCTCCAAATTACTTAAATGTTTTTAGGCTTGTTTCATTAAAAACCACTGTCAGAATCTGCCAATGGACAATTAATTTTTTTGATAAAATTTTAATACTCTCTCTCCCTCCCCCTCCAAAGTTCTGAATTTAATTTCAATTTTATGTAACTACAAGATATGAACTGTTTTTTTTTATTTTCACCTTTTTTTTTCATTTTATTTGCATAACATATGTATGGGTAATTCTTCAACAATAACCCTTAGATAGCTTTCTGTTACAAATTTTTCCCCCCAACTCCCTACCCCTCCCCTAGATGGCAGGATATCCACTACTTGTTAATTATGTTAAAATACTTGACAAATCGAATATATGTATACATATTTCCAAACTTGTCATTGTTGTACAAGAAAAATCTTATCTACACAAAAAATATATCAGATAAAGGAAACACAATGTAAGCAAACATCAATCAAGGAGTATGAGAATGTTATGTTGTGGTCCACATTTCGCATCCCTCTCTCTGGGTGTATATGGCTTTCTTCAGTGAACAATTGGAGGTGGTTTGAAACATTTCATTGTTGAAGAGAGCCATGTCCATCAGAATTGATCGTCATATAGTACTGCTGTTGCCGTGTATAATGATCTCCTGGTTCTGCTCATTTCACTCAGCATCAGTTCATGTAAGTCTCTCCAGGCCTCTCTGAAATCATCTTGCTGGTCATTTCTTACAGAACAATAATATTCCATAATATTCATATACCATAATTTATTCAGCCATTCTCCAATTGAAGGGCATCTATTCAATTTCCAGTTTCTAGCCACCACAAAAAAGGGCTGCCACAAACATTCTTGCACATGTGGGGCCCCTTCCTTCCTTTATGATTTCTTTGGGATATAAGCCCAATAGAAATGCTGCTGGGTCATAGGGTATGCACAGTTTGATAAGTTTTTGAGCATAGCTCCAAATTGTTCTCCAGAATGGCTGTATGCGTTCACAGCTCCACCAACAATGCATCAGTGTCCCGGCCCTCCCACATCCCCTCCAACATTCATCATTAACTTTTCCTGTCATTTTAGCCAATCTGACAGGTGTGAAGTGGTACCTCAGGGTTGTCTTGATTTGCATTTCTCTGATCAATAGTGATTTGGAGCACCTTTTCATATGACTATAAATAGTTTTAATTTCATCCTCTGAAAACTGTCTGTTCATATCCTTTGACCATTTATTGATTGGAGAATGGCTTGAATTTTTATAAATATGAGACAATTCTCTATATATTTTAGAGATGAGACCTTTATCAGAACCCTTAAATGTAAAGATGCTTTCCCAGTTTATTGCTTCACTCCTAATCTTGTCTGCATTGATTTTGTTTGTACAAAGACTTTTTAACTTAATATAGTCAAAGTTATCTATCTAGTTTTCAATTGAGAGTTCCACTTCTTCTTTGGACATAAATTTATTCCATCTCCATAGGTCTCAGAGGTAAACTATATTACATTCCTCTAATTTACTTATAGTATCACTCTTTATATCCAGATCATGAACCCATTTAGATCTTATCTTGGTATGTGGTGTTAGATGTGGGTCAAGCCCTAATTTCTTCCACACTAGTTTCCAGTTTTCCCAGCAGTTTTTGTCTAATAGTGAATACTTATCCCAAAAGCTGGGGTGTTTGGGTTTATCAAAGACTAAATTGCTATAGTTATTGCCTAGAAACTTGTGATTCTATCCTATTCCACTGATCGACTACTCTATTTCTTAGCCAGTACCAAATGGTTTTGATGACCGCTGCTTTGTAATATAGTTTTAGATCTGGTACAGCAAGTCCACCATCGTCAGCCTTTTTTTTCATTAATCCCCTTGAAATTCTTGACCTTTTGTTTTTCCAAATAAACTTTGCTACTATTTTTTCTACATCTGTAAGATAATTTCTTGGGAGTTTGATTGGTATGGTACTAAATAAGTAAATTAGTTTGCGTAATATTGTCATTTTTATTATATTCGCTCGGCCTACCAATGAGCATTTTAAGTTTTTCCAATTGACTAGGTCTGATTTTATTTGTGTGGAAAGTGTTTTGTAGTTTGGTTCATATAGTTCCTGACTATCCCTTGGCAGATAAATTCCCAAATATTTTATACTATCAACAGTTATTTTGAATGGAATTTCTTTTTGTATCTCTTGCTGCTGAACTTTATTGGTAATATATAAAAATGCTGATGATTTATGTGGATTTATTTTGTATCCTGAACTTTGCTAAAGTTGTGAATTGTTTCTAGTAGTTTTTTAGTTGAGTATTTAGGGTTCTCTACGTATATCATCATGTCATCTGCAAAGAGTGATAATTTGGTTTCCTCATTACCTACTCTAATTCCTTTAATCTCTTTTTCTTCTCTTACTGCCAAAGCTAACATTTCTAAGA
This sequence comes from Myrmecobius fasciatus, assembly GCA_023553655.1. Classification (NCBI taxonomy): domain Eukaryota; kingdom Metazoa; phylum Chordata; class Mammalia; order Dasyuromorphia; family Myrmecobiidae; genus Myrmecobius; species Myrmecobius fasciatus. Next base: position 72,506 of record JAJPUD010006818.1, read on the forward strand.
CAATATTAAATAATAATGGTGACAGTGGGCAGCCTTGTTTCACTCCTGATCTTATTGGGAATGGTTCTAGTTTGACTCCATTACATATGATGCTTGCTGAAGGTTTTAAGTAGATACTACTAATCATTTTAAGGAAAAGCCCATTTATTCCTATACTCTCCAGTGTTTTTAATAGGAAAGGGTGTTGGATTTTATTAAAGGTTTTTTCTGCATCTATTGAGATAATCATATGGTTTTTATTAATTTGGTTATTAATATAATTGGTTATGCTAATAGTTTTCCTAATATTGAACCAGCCCTGCATTCCTGGTATAAATCCTACTTGGTCATGATGTATTATCCTGGGGATGACTTTCTGTAATCTTGTTGCTAAAATCTTATTTAAAATTTTTGCATTAATATTCATTAGGGAAATGGGTCTATAGTTTTCTTTCTCAGTTTTCTCCCTACCTGATTTAGCTATCAGCACCATATCTGTGTCATAGAAGGAATTTGGTAGTACACCTTCTTTCCCTATTTTTTCAAATAGTTTATATAGTATTGGGATTCATTGTTCTTTGAATGTTTCGTAAAATTCACATGTAAATCCATCTGGCCCTGGAGATTTTTTTTAGGGAGTTGATTAATAGCTTGTTCTAGTTCTTTTTCCGAAATAGGGCTATTTAAATAATTTATTTCCTCTTCTGTTAATCTGGGCAATCTATATTTTTGTAGATATTCCTCCATTTCATTTACATTATCAAATTTATTGGCATAAAGTTGGGCAAAGAAACTCCTAATTATTACTCTAATTTCCTCTTCATTGGAGGAAAGTTCTCCCTTATCATTTTTGAGACTAATAATTTGATTTTCCTCTTTCCTTTTTCTAATCAAATTAACTAAAGGCTTATCTATTGTGTTGGTTTTTTCATAAAACCAACTCTTACTTTTATTTATTAATTCAATAGTTTTCTTATTTTCAATTTTATTGATCTCCCCTTTAATTTTCAGAATTTCCAATTTGGTATTTAATTGAGGGTTTTTAATTTGGTCTTTTTGTAGCTTTTTTAATTGTAAGCCCAGTTCATTGATCTTCTCTTTCTCTGTTTTATGCAAGTAAGCATCTAGAGATATAAAATTACCCCTTATAACTGCTTTAGCTGTGTCCCACAAATTTTGGTATGTTGTCTCATTGTTGTCATTCTCCTGGATGAAATTTTCGATTTTGTCTATAATTTGCTCTTTCACCCATTCGTTCTTCAGGATTAGATTATTTAATTTCCAAATAAGTTGTGGTCTATTTTCTCTTGGCCTTATATTACATGTGAGTTTTATTGCATCATGATCTGAGAAGGATGCCTTTACTATTTCTGCTTTTCTGCATTTGATTTTGAGGTTTTTATGCCCTAACACATGATCAATTTTTGTATAAGTTCCATGAACCCCTGAGAAAAAAGTATACTCCCTTCTATCACCATTCAATTTCCTCCAGAGATCTATCATACCTAACTTTTCTAGCCTTTTGTTAACCTCCCTAACTTCTTTCTTATTTATTTTGGAATTTGATTTATCTAATTCTGAGAGAGCAAGGTTGAGATCTCCCACTAGTATAGTATTACTGTCTATTTCTCCTTGCATCTCTCTTAACTTCTCCTCTAGGAATTTGGATGCTATACCACTTGGTGCATATATGTTAAGTATTGATACTGCTTCATTGTCTATGGAACCCTTTAGTAAAATGTAGTTTCCTTCCTTATCTCTTTTAATTAGATCTATTTTTGTTTTTATTTGATCCGAGATAAGGATTGCTACCCCTGCCTTTCTTTGTTCACCTGAAGCATAGAAGATTCTGCTCCAGCCCTTTACCTTCACTCTGTATGTATCTCTATGTTTTAGATGTGTTTCTTGTAAACAACATATTGTAGGATTTTGGCTATTAATCCAGTCCGCTACCCGCTTCCGTTTTATGGGAGAGTTCATCCCATTCACATTCACAGTTAAAATAACTATATCTGTATTCCCTGCCATCTTATTTACCCAGAGTTATGATTTTCTCTTCCCTTTCCCCTCTCTCCCTTCCCCCCTCCCCAGTACTTTGCTCTTGATGACCACCTCCCACCAATAATCCTCCTCCCTTTAGAGTCCCTCCCTCCCCTTTATACCTTTCCCCTAATCCTACTATTAGTTTATCCCTTTCCTTTTCTCCCCTCCCTCCTACCTTCCCA